>APFE031422517.1:2099-21612 GCA_000404065.3 Pinus taeda
TAACCTAGGAGATAGCTCAAACGGAGAGAGTTGGGATTAGTGTGACAGCCCCTTCTCTGAATTCCCTGCCACCAACCACACCTTGTGGGGTTGAAGGCTTTTCTCACTGACTTGTAGGTAGGTATAGGCGGCAGGGTCAACACCTCTCAACCTAGCAGGGGTCCTAAAGGGGGATCCTTGAAGGGCAACTACTAGGCTAAGGGCAACAAATAGGGCAATAGCCCACTATCACCTCAGTTAAGGCTCCCTGCTCTTTACCGACTTTCACCAATGGGAGGAGACCTATTCTAATGGGGATCACTAAATGGATAGACCAATGATAAGGTGAGGGGTGACCGTAGAAGCCTATTCACAAGAGAGGCTCAAATATGTGGCTTGCTTGCTTTGGAGGCAAGGTTTAAAGCTCTCAAGGAAGGGCTTAAGGGGAATTTCAAGGTTTAGGTTTAAGGTAAGTATCTTATAATTGAGGTTCCTAGGCCTTGGAATTCTTATGAAAGCTTGGATTCCCAATGATCATTGAAGAATTACCCTTAATAGTGTATGGGACCACACGAGACCAAGTGGACCCAGGGGGTAGGGTTTAGCAACAAATGATATGCTTGACCTATTCCAGAAAGGGAAAGGGACCAAAGAAAGAACTTTTAATGCAAGACAATGTGAGGGTCCCAATAAGGCTTCTAGCCTAATGAAACCAAGGGCAAGATTCAATCTTGAGGCTAGGGCTTGAGATATCTCAAAATCCCACTGTCGGAATTTCTTCAAAATTGGAGGGCACCTAGGAGACACACCAGGGTAGTAGGGGCCAAGAGATTGAACTTTTTTTATGGGTGGTTTGCAAGATAAATGATGCCTTAGGAGACCTAATGGGCTAGGCCTAGAGAAGGAGAGGGGGTTGGATGAGAAAGGTTTAAGATGATCACCTTTAGGTGGACCAGTGCCTAATCCTTTGGGGAGAAATGGAATCAGGTAGAATTATGACTATGGACCTTCGAATTATCTAGGTCAAGGAGGCCACAAAGACAACTTTGTTTGGCACTAGGGCAACAACAAAAGCAGCTTCAAAGAATTTATACTTCATTTTTCAAGATAAATGGCTTATCAAGATGAATTTCAGTAATGAAACATCGCTAGGAACATTCATTCATTATACATGGCCCACACATGAAGCATTCACTATCCAAAAACAAAATTTCCACATCTTCGCGTAAAAGATGCAGCAAATAAGCCCTAGTATAGCTAAATCCTGGCATAATGTATGTGACAAAATTAGAGAGAAAGAATAGCATTAAAATGTACTTATTAGAGAGAAAGAATAGCATTAAAATATACTTACATGTATAAGAATATATCCAACCATCCAAAAACTTGCCATCAAGAAGCTCCAAGGCATATGAAAATTATCCAAACATCAAAATTCATTCCATGCTCCAAAAATTTGTCCTCCATGAAGGATAGCGAAAATCTCTAAAGAGGTACAAGTTCCAAATCCAAGTGATGACGCTAAAATGAATCCTTATCACTTCTATTTATACACTTCTAATGAGTTCGATTTAGCTACTTGGGCCTACATTAGCCCCTAAAATAAAATAATGTACAAAACAACAAACTTTTGGTGACAAACCCACCAAACTAGCTCATAAAAGAATAAGCCTCTCAAGAGATTGAATGATCAATAATACATGTTGTTGGGCGTTCTAAGAAGTCGAATGAAGTCCATAAGTACTATAATGATGAATAAGACTCCCAAAAGTAATGGACAAGGGGTTGGCCCCTTGTTCTCCAAATAGAAAACTTGTGATGCTCCCAATGGGTGTGAGGGCACACAAGTAACCTCATGGGTCTCCAAGTAGATCAAAGATGCCTGTAGACCATCTATAAGGGCTCAAATGATGGTGTAAGTGGTGCCACAATAACATACAAGTCCTGGGTCATCTGCCAAGTGCATGGTACAACTGTAGGGTCGGTTGGGCATGGTGAACCAAGTGCATCTTCCTCGTCCAATAGGTGAATCTCAAACAACCTCTAAACATCTTTGAGGATCCGTGGAGTGTTGTCTACTGCTATGGAGTCCCATGGCTCTCTACACACACCCTACATGTGCCAATGTAGCCCTCTGGAGGGTTAGGACCCCGTATAGAGAGACCAAGCCCAAAATGGAGGCCATCTATAATCTTGCATAAGATCCAATGTGTCCCCTAGGCTTCTAGTACAACAATTCATCAAAGGAAATAGAGTTAAAGAGCTTACAAACCATGCACAACAAGTGGGCACTTCATAATGGCATGCCCTTCCATAGTGGGCTTTAGCATCTGCTAATGTTTCCAAGCTCCAAATGGGGTTAACCAAGCATCCTATTGGATGGTTTCTACCTTTAAAGGGGATAGTATGTCCAAGGTACATCCTTCAAAGGGTGGTGGCATGTGATAAAGAGATGAATGGAGTAAGGAATAAAAGGGGCAGCCTTGGGCCACATGTTGGGGTGCAAGGGTAGCTAATAAAAAGGAAGCCCACACTTGGGGTATATAATGTATAGGAGGTAGCAATCGTGGTGCATGAGGTGCCCCGGCCTTGATTTTTCCACCCTTCTTTATGTCTTTTTCCTTTTATGATTTTTCGTTGATTAACTACTTGGGGCTCAAGGGATAAGAGCATGATGTGTAAGGTATAGCAGTGGATACCCCTTTAAGGTAGGGCGTTTCATTGCTCACGAAGAGTTGGGACAATCATGGGTTCCTGAATTATAAAGGAGGCTCATCTAGGGCCTACAGGAACTAGGGTGATGGCCATGATGGTGGGGTAGAGCTCATGCATTGGCTTTTGCCCACATGCTAAATGTGTTTGTCCCAGCCATATTTTGCATTTTGTAGTACATTTTCCTGTTGAATGTGGCCAACTATGCTTTTACTTTTCTTTTCAGCTGCATCAACCTTCAAGGGATCATTCAAAGCGCGACCCAAGGTGTGGGCAAGGGGACGGGGAAGGCTGACCCTATGTGGACCCAGTGGAGGAATGTGGACCTAGGTGGGAGGAATGATGAATGTGGTTATAAAGGGAGTGATATATGTGGATGAGGGAGCGAGACCACACAACCAAAATCAAGGTTTCCCCTTAAGTACCATCCCTAAAGCCCAAAGGTCAGTAAAAGAGATGCCACAAGACTAGGGTCCAAGGTTAATATCAAAAGGAGGTCTAGGGGACAAAAGCACAGACCTAGCCCACTCCTTCTGCCAAACCCCCCCATTAATCCATGCCCAAAAGTTTCCACGATAAGTAAACTACAATACTCAATTACCAAATGACAAGGCATACCTTTAGATTTAGGAGGCCCACCTTCAAACATACGATCATGATAGATGGGTAAGGGACCACGTGCCTGGCTCAGGTGGTAGAGAAGTGGTACAATGAGCTAGTTGTTGGCTACTGGTTGAGGAACATTTGTGGGTGTAACATCTAGCTCCAACTGGGACGTGATCTATCGAACAATTAGCGAAGCTACACAAACAAGAGGTGGTCACAAGAACACCAACAATCTCTTGGTACACCACAGAACTATTATCTGCACATAGATGAAAAACACGGGCAGCATGCTTTCGCGGCGTCTCATGATCGCACATGCTTGGATTAGACCCATAAAATCGACTCATAAAAATACACTTTTAAATCTAAATGCAACTAAAATATCATGAGAAATATCATATGACATTAGTTCTAATGTGAAAATTAGTATGCAATGCATCCTACCCTAACATGCATATGGTACAAAACTAATACAAGTGTAATCATAAAGCCAGTGCAACCAACATATCATCAAATCAATATAAATATGCCAACCTACATGATTACTCGTGCAGCAAATGCCAAAGCGAATGTGGACAGAATCACATGGATGATAAGGCCGATGGGAGGTAGGAAAATAAAATGCCCACACATAGATGATCATGTGAGAAGAGATAAGAAAATGATGTAATCTAATCCATGAGATCCTCTCTTCTAACCAAAATATAGAGATGTCAATGATTAGGCTCATAAAATTTTTATGGATGGCAACCTCGAGCAAATGATGGTCCTTATCATTTATGTCATATTTTATGGCCTCTAGAGGGTTATGATTAGTAGGAACAGGAGACTACTGAGATGGAGAAACACAAGTAGGTTGCCCAAGATGGTCACACTAGAAGGACGAGGTTATATATTGATCATGATCCTAACGGGGTGCCCAAGGAGGTAAAGAATATTCAATGAGGATTTCTTCCTCGACACTATACTCAGAAAGGGGAAAGGGATCAAGGTCACTTGAGATGATATGAGAACAAGCGTAGGAATCACTCTCAAAATGATGAACAAGAGAAGAAGGCAAAGGGGAGGGTGGAGTGTTATATCCAATAGGTTTCTCTTCCCCAAAATCATAATCTAAAGGCTTAGGTGATTTGAATATAGAATCATAAGGAGGAGCGTTATCGATTTCCTTAGTATTATATATTGGACCTCTCCTAACAGGAAAATTGATCACTTCCAACTGCCCCTCCTTATGCAAGGAAAAATAAAAATTATCCTTCCCAACGGAATCAATGGATATGTCATCATAAATAATACCAGAGAGAAAGGGAAGACCAATTTCAGCCTCATCCTCCTTGTTGATGTCGTAAATGGGAGCACAATCAAATTGAGGACCAACAATTTCCCATTTATCCTTTTCAATATGGAAGTAATATCCAATATCATCTTCTAAGGGCAAATGGGATCAACTTCCTCAAGGTTCTCAAAAAGGGAGTCATCAGGAGTAATATCCTCGAGAAAGGTGAGGCTGGTCTCAACTTCATCCTTCCCAACACGTGTTCTCAAAATCATCCTTTTCGTCATGTGGACCCGAGGAGGACTCGTCTTCTTGCTCATTACTTAGATTCTCAATGTTTTGATGATGGTCAATGAAGGCTTCCTCTTGGATGCTTAATGTGGGGCATACTTGAAAATGTCTAAGAAAGCCATCAACCAACTCAATAGATGAGATGCTCTTGGGTTCATGATCATGCAGCCATGAGTTATGACCACCGAGAGATCCCATGAACAACAATATAAGGACATCTTGGTAAACAACCTCCTCTCTTGAAGCATGTGCATTAAATCTTTCTACATGGTCAATTGCGGAGAGTGGATCACCATTAAACACGGCACCCCACGTACCATCCTTCCGGTGACATGATTAGGGTGCCTAGAGATGCTAGCAATGTCCAAAGTGGGAAATTTATCGAAGAAAGACAACCTATTTGAAATATACATGAAAAATATGTAAGAGTCATCAAGGTGAATTTAAAGATGCCTAGAAAAATGCTTGTTTCACCCTACAAGCATCAACCTTAAAGTTCAATGAAGAACTACGGCTTCGTTCTTCCAATGGAGTCGCCAAAAATGTTATGGCAATATTTCGTATGAAGAACCAAACACACGTTTCGGGTCCCTGGCAACGGCGCCAAAATGTTACCGCTTAAACTAACAGGGTTCCTAAAGGGGGATCCTTGAAGGGCAACTACTAGGCTAAGGACAACAAACGGAGCAATATCCCATTGTCACCTCGGCTAAGGCTCCCTGCTCTTTACCGACTTTCGCCAATGGGAGGAGACCCATTATGATGAGGATCACTAAATGGATAGACCAATGATAGGTTGAAGGGTGATCCTAGAAGCTTGTTCACAAGAGAGGCTCAAACATGTGGCTTGCTTGCTTTGGAGGCAAGGTTTAAAGCTCTCAAGGAAGGGCTTAATGGGAATTTCAAGGTTTAGGTTTAAGGTATGTATCTTATAATTGAGGTTCCTAGGCCTTGTAATTCTTGTGAAAGCTTGGATCCCAGTGATCCTTGAAGAATTACCCTTAATAGTGTATGGAACCACACAAAACCAAGTGGACCCAAGGGTAGGACAAGGGGGTAGGGTTTAGTAACCAATGATATGCTTGACCTATTACGAAGGGGGAAAGGGACCAAAGAAATAATTTTTAATGCAAGACAATGTGAGGATCCCAGTAAGGCTTCTAGCCTAAGGAAACCAAGGGCAAGTTCAATCTCGAGGCAAGCACTTCAAATATCTCAAAATCCCACTATCGAAATTTCTTCAAAATTGGAGGGCACCTAAGAGACACACCAGCGTAGTAGGGGCCAAGAGATCAAACTTTTTTATGGGTGGTTTGCAAGATAAATGACGCCCTATGAGACTTAATGGGCTAGACCTAGAGAAGGAGAGGGGGTTGGATGAGAAAGGTATAAGTCTATAAGATGATCACCTTTGGGTGGACCAGTGCCTAATCCTTTGGGGAGAAATGGAGTTAGGTAGAATTATGGCTATGGACCTTCAAATTTTCTAAGTCAAGGAGGCCTCAAAGACAACTTCGCTTGGCACTAGGGAAGCAACAAAAGCAACTTCAAAGACTTTATACGTCGTTTTCAAGATAAATGGTTTATCAAGATGAATTTCAGTATTGAAACATCGCTAGGAACATTCATTCATTATATATGGCCCATATATGAAGCATTCACTATCCATAAACAAAATTTCCAGAACTTCGCATAAGAGATGCAGCAAATAACCCATAGTATAGCGAAATCTCGACAACAATGTATGTGACAAAATTAGAAAGAAAGAATAACATTAATATGTACTTACATGTATAAGAAAATAGCCAACCGTCCAAAAACTTACCATCAAGAAGCTCCAAGACATATGAAAATCATCCAAAACATCAAAATTCATTCCATGCTCCAAAAATTCGTCCTCCAAGAAGGATAGTGAAAATCTCTAAAGAGATACAAGTTCCAAATCCAAGTGATGATGTTAAAATCAATCATCATCACTTCAATTTATACACTTCCAATGAGTTTGATTTAGCTATTGGGCCTACATTAGCCCCTAAAATAAAATGATGTGCAAAACAACAAACTTTTGGTGACAAGCCAACAAAACTAGCTCATAAACAAAAGAATAAGCCTCTCAAGAGGTCAAATGACCAATAATACATGTCGTTGGGCCTTCTAAGAAGCCCGATGAAGTCCATAAGTGCTATAATGATGAATAAGACTCCCAAAAGTAATGGACAAGGGGTTGGCCCCCTTGTTCTCCAAATAATAAACTTGTGATGCTCCCAATGGGTGTGAGGGCACACAAGTAACCGCATGGGTCTCCAAGTAGATCGAAGATGCCTGTAGAGGCTAGACCATCTGTAAGGGCTCAGATGATAGTGTAAGTGGTGCCACATCAGCATACAAGTCCTGGGTCATCTACCAAATGCATGGTACAACTATGGGGTCAGTTGGGCATGGTGAACCAGGTGAACCTTCCTCATCCAATAGGTGAATCTCGAATAACATCTAAACATCTTTGGGGATTCATAGAGTGTTGTCTACTGTTGTGGAGGCCCATGGCTCTCTACACACACCCTACATGTCCCAACGTAACCCTCTGGAGGGTTAGGACCCCATATAGGGAGACCAAACCCAAAATGGAGACCATCTGTAATCTTGCATAAGATCTAATGGGTCCCCTAGCCTTCCAGTACAACAAGTCATCAAACGAAGCTGAGTTAAAGAGCTTACAAACCATGGACAACATGTGGGCACTTCATAATGGCATGCCCTTCCATAGTGGGCTTTGGCATGTGCTAATGTCTCCAAGCTCCAAATGGGGTTAACCAAGCATCCTATTGAGTGGTTTCTACCTTTAAAGGGGACAGTATGTCCAAAGTACATCCTTCAAAGGGTGGTGCCATGTGATAAAGAAATGAATGAAGTAGGGAATGAAAGGGGCAACCCTAGGCCACATGCTAGGGTACAAGGGTAGCTAATAAAAGGGAAGCCCACACTTGGGTATATAATGTATAGGAGGGAGCAATCGTGGTGCATGAGGTGCCCCACCCTTGATTTTTCCACCCTTCTTTATATGCCTTTTTCCTTTTATGCTTTTTCTTTGATTAACTACTTAGAGCTCAAGGGATAAGAGCATGATGTATAAGGTATAGTGGTGGATACCCATTTAAGGTAGGGTTGTTCATTGCCCACCAGGGGTTGGGACAATCATCGGTTCTTGAATGATAAAGGAGGCTCATCTAGGGCCTATAGGAATCAGGGTGATGGCCATGGTGATGGGTAGAGCTCATGCATTAGCTTCTGCCCATGTGCTAAATATGTTTGTCCCAGCCATCTTTTGCATTTTGCGGTACATTTTCCTGTTGAATGTGGCCAATTAAACTTTTACTTTTCTTTTCAGCTGCATCAATCTCCGAGGGATCGTTCTAGGCCCAACCGAAGATGTGGGCAAGGGGACGAGGAAGGCAAACCTTATGTGGATCTAGTGGAGGAATGTCGACCCAGGTGGGAGGAATGATGAATGGGGTTATAATGAGCAGAACGAGAGTGATATATGTGGATGAGGGAGTGTGACCACGCAACCAAAATCAGGGTTTCCCATGAAGTACCATCCCTAAATCCCAAAGGTCAGTAAAAGAGATCCCACGAGACTAGGGTCCAAGGTTAACATCAAAAGGAGGTCTACGGGACAAGAGCACAGACCTAGCCCACTCTTTCTGCCGAATTCCCCTATCAATCCATGCCCAAAAGTTTCCATGATAAGTAAACTACAATACTTGATTACCAAATGACAAGGCATACCTAAGTTTCGAAGGCCCACCTTCAAACATACGATCATGACAGATGGGTGAGGGACCACATGGTTGGCTCAAGTGGCGGAGAAGTGGCACAACGAGCTAGTTGGTGGCTATAAGGGGTTGTTAGCTGCCGGTTGAGGACCATCTTCTAGAAAAAGAAAAGAAAAATCTAGGGAGAGCACCCACAAAATGGTGGGTAGCAGGCCCCACAAGTCGAGTTCCCTCCTCTCTCTCTTCTCACAAATTCAAACTCCCCTAAGGGGTACGAATTTCCTTTGGAGTGCCCCCCACATTCCACTTGCACTTTATTTATTTCCTCTTCTAATGTTTGGAATCCTTTTTTTCTCAAAAAGTCAAGTGGGGTCCTCCTAAGCCACCTTTCCTAAGTTTAAATGCCAAAATATCTTCCCATTGCAAAAATGCAAAAAATGGAAATTATTCTTAACAAAATTAATTAATTGTGGATATTACAGTTCTCCCCACCAAAAATTGCTTGTCCTCAAGCAATGCCTAAACAAGCACCCTCTCAATCAACTAACCCAAACAGTCACTACAAACAATATCGAGGTCCCGAATGTGCCACCCAATCATCCTTGATCTCTACACTGTCTTGCCATGGGGGAATCCCTCAATACTAGGATCCCAAGACATCCCGATGAGCATGAGGCATCCCTCACTCCACTCACTGCCCAGCCCGAAATGAGCACCAGACACCCCCTACATACCGCCACTAAGTAGAGCATCATTGCAGAATAAAATCATGATCATCTCCTCGTGAAACTGCTCTACTGAATAGTCCTTCTCATGCACTCCGGGAGTAGACTCCTGAAGATGCAATCCAATCCCTGTGGGATTGAATCCTAGTCCGCATGAGCTTCCCCTTATCTCCTCCTACCAATCACCCTACCACATCGGTGAAGTCCCCCACATCATCAATGAATCACTAAAACCCAAAGGAAGATCTGGATTCTCACCTCTATGGGTAGCTGGATTGCTATGCCAGAACCCCCTGCCTGTCGCAGAAGGAACCTATCTTGCTGACATCGTGACACTCCAATCATACCTTGTTGATTTTTGTAACATCAGATGTGCTCTTGCCTTGCGATTTTGCAGAGAGGCTACGACACGTGCATTCACCAATACCCAGAAATCGTTTGGGAAAATTCCACCTAGAGATGATTTAATTAAAATAGTTAATTTTTTTAAATGCTTCCCAAGTCTAAACTTAGGAAATCTGGTTAATTAAAGGATATTAATTAAATCGGATGTGAATCTTCTAGAAGAAGATGAGGATCAACTCCTAGTTAATCCTAGCCCTTGATTATGTTTCAATCTTGGATGTTAGTGCTCCAACGAAAGATTATAAGGAGTTCGATGGGCACTTGGAGAATACAACTGTGCAGTTCGATTTTGCTAGGAAGTAGATTTCCTGAGTAGCAACTATGAGTTGTCGGAAGTGACTTAGTAAAGCCGAAGTAGTGAGAGAGGGGCACAGATAGTATACCAGAGGAGAGTTTTCCAGATCCGAGGAGTGCAAGGTAGAGAAGACAAAGAGAGGTTCAAAGAGGCAGCGTGGAGCTTCAGAGAGAGTCCGAGATTCAGTTGGGAAAGTCGAATTCCAGAGCCAGAAGTCGAAGTGTGAGACCGGAGGGCCAGAGGATCGAAGTTCCAGCTAACAGAAGATCAGAGGAGGTCGCAGAGCCCAAAGACTGTGACGCAGCTCTGCGTAGGCTGACGGAGAGGCAGCGTGGGGCCAGCCATCCAGAGCATGGATCAAATTCAGATCGCCAGTGATTGTGAGATTTTTCTCACTATCTCCTTGTCAGTATTTCTTTGTATCAGATTGCCAGTTTGGGCATCTAAGGATTTTTACTCAGATTACTATTGCATAATAAATAAAACCCTCAGTTGTTGGACTGGTTTTCCCACATTGGGTATTTCCAAGGACATTTGTCCAAAAAAACAGTGTATATATGTGTTTATTTCTCTCCAGTGCAATGTTTAGTTTCCGCAGTATTTTATTTTGTGTAGGTTGCAGTGTATGTATTTCAATATTTACCGTGTAAAACTGCAAGTAATTTAACAAATAAGAGAAATATCATCAGTTTGTTGCAGTAGGAATCGGATCTCCATTTTCTCACATGGTATCAGAGCACATATCGTAAGTCGGAGAGCTCAGTGCAGAAGGAAGGAGGCAATTCGAATTTTTGCATAGGCAGCAAATCAAAACCCTCTCAGGCATCGTATTTCCTTAGCAAGAAGGGTCAGTTTTTTGTGGGAATTTTTTCTTTGAATGAGTTGACAAAGAATAAAATTTCCCAGATCGAAGAGTACCAAAGGCAGAGGGAGTAGCAGCAGTTTCATTGCAGATCAGATCTTGAGCTGGGACGCAGTTATTTGTAGCAGTTGCTGGCAGAATAGCGTCAGAAGGAAAGAAGAGCACATACTAAGGGAATTCCTTACTCAGAGGACTTCTAGGCAAGAAGTTCGAATTTTCTTAGCAAAGCAGCAGTAGCTGTGTGCAGGATTTCTCACTCCAGAAGGGCGTGCAAATAGCTAGGAAGCAGTTGTGTAGAGGAGAAGAGGAAGTAGTTAGACTTTTTCAGGAGAGATGGCACCAGCTGGGTTGAGAGATCAAGATCAGTTGGACAAAGCCTCCAACTATGTGATCTGGAAGGCTAGGATCTCCTGCCTTCTAGATGAGCATGATCTTAAAACTTATGTTGATAGTGTGGCGTTGTACCCGCCAATGTAGATCTGCTCGAGAAGTACAAGGTTGAGATGGCGAGAGCTAAGAGGATCATTCTCGACGGAGTTTGAGACCATGTGGTATCCCATATAGCTGGCAAGGATACTACCCGGTAGATGTGGGAAGCATTAGCTACGTTGTACTAAGGATCTTCCGAGCAACGGAAGATGTACTAAGAGGAGAAGTTGAGATGCACGAGGATGCAGAAAGGGGAGCGTGTAGACCCCTTCCTTATGAGGCTTCAAGATGTCTAGGACCAGTTGGCTTTAGTAGGGTCAACGCCCCAGCCTCAGAGTTTGTACGATTACCATTGAATAGCATTTCTAAAGATTGGCAAGTCTTCGTCCAGAGCATCCTGGGCAAAGAAAAACTGCCAGATTGGGAAAGTGTGTGAGTTGATCTCCAACAAGAGGAAATGAGGCGTGATTTGGAGAAGGCCACCATCAATGGCAATAGCAGTAGTGGGACGAAGAAGGTGAAGGAAGAGGAGGATGTGGCCCTTGCATCAAAGGGGCAGCAGGAGCATCGTAGAAGAAAGAAGGATATTTCAAAGATCAAGTGCTTCAGGTGTGGTAAGATGGGCCACTACAATACTCAAATGTCCTCTCAGAAAGAAGGACAAGGAGGAGAAGCAGGATCAGTAAGTTGCATTTGCTGAGATCGACAGGTTGTCCTCCAGACTGAAGGAAGAGTTTGCCATGATTGCCAAGATGCCTCCAGGGGTGAGGTGGGGCGATCTGGAATTGTAGCCCAAAGAGCTACAAGATGGGCAGGATCCTTGAGGAATCCACCTCTTGGATCAAGACCTTGCTATGGGGGCCCATAGTCAGCATAGCAGGATGGACCAGTGGCAGTTGATGTAGTCAGGGGCTAGAGTGACAGATGCAGTAGCTAGTAGCAGTCTGAGACTAAGCAGCGCAGAGCAGATTTGGCAGCAGTACAGTTGGCACAGAGCAAAGTCAACGGTAGCACAGAGACTTCAGTGGCAGCGCAAAGGCTAGCAGTAGTCAGAACTCGAACGACGGATGCATCATACTGACCATAGTTGGTTCAGTATTTTGGATGATTTTCCGTAGATGTTGCAATTGTAGCAGCAACAGATGGGATGGGTTGCAGTGCAGATGTAGTGTTGGCAGCAGTTCAGCAAGGTCGACAGCAGCACAGATGCATCTCATATCAGAGTTGCACAGTAGTTGGTGGGCAGTAGAGCCAGACATCAGCAGCGTAGCAAGAGATGGTGCAGAGACAGAGTGATGCTTCAGTGGGTTGCAGCACTAGAGCACATTCCTCGCTAAGAGGGAGTGTTGATTTTCATAGCATCGGATGGGATCTTGCCTCGAGATTTTGCAGAGAGGCTAAGACACATGCATTATCCAATACCCAGAAATCGTTTGGGAAAATTCCACCTAGAGATGATTTAATTAAAATGATTAACTTTTTTAAATGGTTCCCTAAGTCTAAACTTAAAAATCTGGTTAATTAAAGAGCATTTATTAAATCAGGTGTGAATCTTCTAGAAGAATACAAGGATCAACTCCTAGTTAATATTAACCCTTGATTATGTTTTACTCTTGGTCGTTGGTGATCCAATGAGAAATTATAAGGAGTTCGATGGGCACTTCGAGAATACACTTGTGCAGTTCGACTTTGCTGGGAAGTTGATTTCCTGAGTAGTAGTTGTGAGTTGCTGGAAGTGACGTAGTAAAGTCGAAGCAATGAGAGAGAAGCAAGGATAATAGACCGGAGGATAGTTTTCCAAATCCGAGCAATGCAAAGCAGAGAAGACAGAGAGAGGTTTAGAGAGGCAGCGCAGAGCTTCGGAGGGAGTCCGAGATTCAGCTGGGAAAGTCAAATTCCAAAGCCAGAAGTCGAGGTGTGAGACCTAAGGGAAGTCAGGGTGTGAGACCTGAGGGCCAGAGGATCGAAGTTCCAACAAGCAGGAGATTAGACGAGGAGGTGACACAGAGCCCAGAGACTTTGACGCAGAGGCAGCATGGGGCTAGCCATCTAGAGCCTAAATCAGATTCAGATCACTAGTGACAGTGTGAGATTTTTCTCACTATCTCCTTGTTAGTATTTCTCTGTATCAAATTGCCAGTTTGGGCATCTAACGATTTGTACTCAGATTACTATTGCATAGTAAATAAAACCCTCAATTGTTGCACCGGTTTTCCCACATTGGGTTTTTCCGGGGACATTTCTCCAAAAACAACAATGTATATGTCTGTTTATTTCTCTCCAATGCAGTATTTAGTTTCCGCAGTATTTTATTTTGTGTAGGCTACAGTGTATGTATTTCAATATTTGCCATAGAAAACTGCAAGTAATTTGTTCAAGTAATTTAACAAATAGGTGAAATATCATCAGTTTGCTGCAGTAGGAATCAGATCTTTGATTTCTCACATACCTAACTACTCAACATACTCGTATCGGATCCTCCTCTTCGATAACGCTTGGCCACTATATCTTTCATGATTAGCGTTGTGTCCAACCTGAAAGGGCAGCTCAATAATGCTAGAGACCACCACTCCACGACTAGCCTCGATCCTAAGCAGTGACCTACCTCGCCATATGATGAAGGTCTCAGTGATTCCCCATGTGTCAAGATGCGAAAGAATTGGATCACTCTCCATCGTAACCTTGCCTATCGATAAGTGGTGTGATCCACTCGCCACTCGGATCCCTGGATCCCCCAAACATACTAGGAGCTCACAACTAGCACACCTCATGGGTTCCCACTGCATAGCACTGCTACCAGCTAGAGCCCCTTTGGCCCTCATCTCTAACCCTTGTATGTATCCCATAGGAGGTCCCCAAGTATCAAGAATTTGTCCCACGCATGCCAATCTAACTTGCTCCTTCCAAACCACACAATGAAATCCACTATCCCAACTCCTAATGATACACCCGGACACTGCTCGGAGTTTGGACACCCTCCTGTAAAGGAAGTTTACCATCCACTGTCCCTCATGCTCATGTAACACCTCAGACTGTCTCACTGAAAGTGCATCATGTAGCTCCCTTGCAATCACCTACCCAAGTGTGAGCCCAGGGGTGGAATATATGCTACCTCAACAATAAACCACGCCATACCTAAGCTTGTATTTGTCAGCTCATGCACACACTAAGTGTCTCAATTGGAGAGTCTCCTCCCTGCCCATGACACACAATGCTTCATCCAACTGCCTAGGGTGAGCCTCCCATGTCTGGTTGCCTTAACGGAGAGCATCAAGGGGCAACAACCAAACACTCTGCAACTGTAATCAACAATGGAGGGTGATGAGTGGGTAGCTCCCCAACAGTATGATCGAGAGTCTGTCGGGATGCTAAAGAGTAATCCTACGGATGTCCCTGTCTCCGCCTCGGATCTACTGATAACCCAATCGAAGACCTGTCTACGCTAAACATGGTGTCCCCAGTCGCTTAACAACATCCTCATCAAGAGTTGCACACAATGGTACACCTAATGCCCCTATCCGTAAGTGTGAAAATTTCTAAACAGAAATTTTATTACTGCAGCAACTGATTTATTTCACCTACTTATTATTCCCAATAAGCTATTTATGAAATCCCTTTAGTAAATATTAAAATAAATTCTAATGCAGATATCACACCATTATACAGAAACAAATATATGCACAAGAATCAATCACATCAACACGGTTATTTTTGGACAATTGTCCCTAGAGAAACCCAATGCGGGAAAACCGGTGCAGCAGAGGAGGATTTTATTATTCTTCGACAACAATCGCTTTTACAGAAAAATTTACATGGACACTGGGAGAAAACACCTGAGACTTTTCTCCGAGACTTTCTGACACCATGGAGAGCTTCCTTTCTCTACTGCGTCAGCCATGCGTCATTCTGCATGGCTCTGCACAGCTCTGGTCCCTCTCTGCGTCTCCCTTTGCGTTGTCTCTCAGAGTCCCTGTGTCACTTCTTCTGATCTTCTTGACTGCTGCTCATCCCCCCTCTTCCTCCACCTTGCAACTCTCCCTCTGAAATCGATCTCCTTCTCTCTGAGAATCGATTTTCCTTAGGATATTGAGTATCTGCTGGTGTGTCTTCAAATGACCCTCAAGTCTTCTCTTATACTTTTCATGTTGATGAATCAACAGCGGAGAATAAGTCCCTAATCAACGGCTAAGATTAAAACAGACTTGATCCTCATCTCTTAGAAGCTTCCCATCCTTATCTTTATTAATACCCATTAATATTTTTATTTTCCTAAGTTTAAACTTAGGAACCCATTAAAAATATTAATTATTTTAATAACTCCTCATCCGAATGGACTTTCTCAAAACGATTTCTAGGTCTTGGAGATCTCATGTGCCTTAGCCTCTCCACCAATTTTCATGGCTAGAGCACATCCGATGCTACCCCCACACTCCCTCTTAGCGAGGAATATGCTTTAGTAATGCTCCACCATTGAACATCACACTAATCCTTCAGTACTGCTACCTGTGTTGATGTTGGGCTTGCTGCCCTACATCCACTGCATTGTTGCTTCCTGTATTGTTACCCATGGCTCTGCCACTACCATTGCTACATATGTACTGCAGCGCCCTCTCAACATGTTGCCCATGCTGCCCTAGCACTGCCATTGCTAACTGCTGCATTGCAACTTCTGATACTCGTCCATTATTGAAATGGATTCTTTACCATCCCCACCTTCTCCCTGAAATGAACAAACTTTGTTCTTCCTAGAGCCTTGGTGAGGATGTTTGCCACCTATTCTCCTGTAGGAGTGTAGCTCAACTTTACTGCTCCTCGTTGGACACAATCTCTAACAAAGTGACACCTGATATCAATGTGCTTCAACCAATCATGAAATACTGGATTCTCACAGAGCTTGATGCAACTCTGATTATCACACATGATCCTGGTCACTTCCATCCTTCTACTGAATAGGTTCACAAGCAATTTTCTAAGCCATATGGCTTCGCACATTGTTGTGCTAGTGGCCATATATTCTTCTTATGCTGAGCTCAAAGCTACGGATTTATGTTTCCTACTACACCAAGAAGCCATCCCCGATCCAATGTTGAAACAGTACCCAGTGGTACTTTTCTGATCTACTGAACTTCCAACCCAATCTACGTCAGTGAACCCACTTTGTCTGATGCCATTGCCTCTGGTGTACAATAGTCCATGCTCGATTGTTCCTTGTATATACCTGAGAACATGTTTGGTTGCTACCCAGTGCGCCCTCTTAGGTTGACTGAGTGTGTTGACAGCATGACAAATGTTTGGCTCGGTATTGACCAGATACATCAGGGATCCTAGGTGGGATCAACATTTTTGTCTTCCAATGCATCAATTTTCTTCCAGTTGGTGATCATTGGAGTAGCCATAGGCCTACAGTCCTGCATCCTGAATCTCTTCAGAATTTCTGTAGCATATCTCCCTTGCCCAAAGAAGATCTCACCCTTCTGCTGCCAAACTTCCAACCCCAAGAAATAATGCATCCTTCCCAAACCCTTCATGTCAAATTTTGTGGCTAGATTCTTCTTGCAATCCTCTATGAGCCTAGATGATCCTGTCAAGAAGAGATCATCCACATATAATACTAGGAGTAGAGGCTCATTCTCTACAACCAGATAGTAAAGATTTGGATCGGAATCACTCTTGACGAACCCCATCTTCTGCAAGTAGCCATCAATTCAACCATACCATGCTCTAGGTGCCTGTTTAAGCCCATACAAGGCTTTCTTTAATCTGCATACATGAGATTTCTTCTCATGTGTCTCAAAGCCTTCTAGTTGTTCAATGTATACTTCCTCTTCTATTACCCCGTTCAAGAATGTCGTCTTGACATCCATTTGATGAATCCCCCACCCCATCTGAGCTGCAAGAGATATCACGATTCTAATAGATGTATACCTGGCTACTAGGGCGAAGGTCTCTTCGTAATCTATTCCTTCCCTATAAGCATACCCCTTGGCCACAAACTTGGCTTTGTATTTCTCCACACTGTCATTTGCAGCGTATTTGATCTTGTAGATCCATCTCGAACCTACCACTGATCTGTCCTGAGGCCTAGGCACCACTTCCCAGACATCATTCACCATTATAGAGTTGTATTCCTCCACCACCGCATCCACCCATACTTGATGTTGAATGGCCTCCTGAAAACTAGAGGGTTCCCCAACCTGAGCTACTAAGGCCTGGTATATGTCTGGTTGGCTTCGCTCCCTTCTACTGTTCCTGGGTGCACCAATGAATTCTTCTGCATCCCGCAGAATCTGTTGGAGTTCCTGGCTCGTTCTTCCTCTGGAAGTTAGCACATCTGTCAGCTCTTCCTTTTCCTATGATTCCTCCTGTTCTAGAGGAGAATTTTTGGTACTAGCTTCCGCTGGTTGAAGTGGTTTGACCAACAGCTCATCTTTTGGCTGCTCCTCGGAAGGCATTTCTCGAGATTTTCTGAAAGCTCTATCCTCCATGAACTTTACATCTCTTCGAACTACTACCTTCCTGCTCCTTGGAAGATAGGCTCTATATGCCTTAGCATTCTCGCTATATCCCACAAGATATCCTTTCTCTGCAGTTTGATCTAATTTCTTCCTCTTCTCCTCGGGTATACGACAGTATGCTAAACTCCCAAATATCCTAAAATGACAAACTACAGGTGTCTTCTCAATGAAGACCTTTTCTGGAGTAATCTTGCCCAATGCCCTATGAGGAGTTCTATTCTAGACATAGACTGTCGTGCTGCATGCTTTTGCCCACAGGAATTTTGGCATATCTTGATCATACAACATAGCCCTAGCTGCTTCCACAATAGTCTTGTTCTTCCTTTCTACTACTCCATTCTACTCTGGATTGTAGGGCGATGTCCACTCTCTTATGATGCCCCCCTCGCACAAAAATCAGTGAAGTCCTTGTCAACATACTCTCCACCATTGTCTGAGCACAACACTTTTATCTTATTTTCTGTCAGATTCTCCACTTGAGCCTTAAACTCTTTGAATCGACCAAAAACCTCATCTTTGGTTTTCAGAAAGTAGATCCAAGTCTTCCTGGAATGGTCATCGATGAAGTTGACGAAGTATTCGGCGCCACTAAGAGCTTTTATGGACATCGGTCCGCAGATGTCTAAGTGTATGAATCCTAGTACACTCTTGGCCCTATTGTAACTTCTTGGAAACGCTGCTTTGGCATACTTGCCCAGAGTACATCCTTTGCATACATCATCTCGTTCAGTACTAAGATCTGGAACTCCTGTTACCGTTTTTCTGAGAATTCTCAAAGCCCCATGGTGCAAATGTCCCATCCCTTTGTGCCATAGTTCATTCAAATCCTTGTCTCCATTACTACCTATCAGTGCCATTGGTGATTCTAGCTGCAATCTATACACCCTATTACTTCTGATTCCAATCCGGACCTTCTTTTACCAACTCGGGTGTTTGACGTATACTTTCTCCTTAATGAAGAAAACATCATAGCCCTTGTTTTGAAGTTGAGATACGGAAAGTAAGTTCATCCCCAATCCTGGCACATGCAACACATTGGTAACTCAGAACCACTCTCCTGTTTCTATTTGAAAAACTATAGTACCTTTCCCTACTGGAGTACACTTTACCTTATTCCCCATGGTGATCTGAAAATTCATTCTTTCTTCCTAATAATCTGAAAAACATTCCCAGATTCCTGTTGTTGTCGCGCAGATTGACACGACAACACTCAGACCGAGGGCTGTCACTCTGATCCCTGATCCCTCCGTTTAAGCATGTCTCCCGCGGCTAAGGGGGGTAGACCCTATAAGATAATGAAGACCAACTGCCAAAACAGTTGGTTGGGAGACACGAGACACGACTAAGCACTAAAAAAAGATTTGATTAGTTAGCAGACCAGTGCCTTGAGAGATTGTTATTAAAATGATTACTTAACAGATGTTGCAGGAATGCGAATTTGTACACAGCAATCATTTATCATCAGATAACTTTGAACAATGCAAGATAACCAGTAAAATCACAATGACCAAAACGACATCCAGCAACTGAAAACTCAAAACCACCACAAGAATCGTAAATTATTAACCAGATATCAATTTCATGTCTCGACTTGAAAAATTTTAGATCTCAGCATGAAAGATAGCAATTGAAAACAACTGAATCC
>APFE031422517.1:26745-75998 GCA_000404065.3 Pinus taeda
CTTTTCAGTGGCATTCTTAGTAGGAATGGCTTCGACCCATTTAGTAAAATAATTCGTGGCAGTCAAAATCCATGAGTAGCCATTACTAGAATTTTCATGGAACTTCCCTATGAAGTCCAGACCCCAATGCTGAAAAGGTGCCTCTACAATGACAGGTTGTAGAGGAAGGGCAGCAAGCTTCTGCTTCCCAGTGAATAATTGACAGGCTTGACACGCTCTAACAAACTTGTGCACATCAGAAAAAATCAAAGGCCAATAATAGCCAGCTCTCAGGATTTTGTGAGCGGTAGTTCTAGCGGCATAATGACCACCACAAAATCCTGAATGAAACTCGGAGATTAATCTTTTGGACTCAATATCGTCAACACACCTAAGCACTATGCCCTCAGGATTTCTCCATCCAAGGCCATCCGTCATAAAGCAGTACTTAGTGGCTTTTAGTCTAAGAGCCCTTCTCCTATGAGCGACTAAATGGTTAGGACATGTAAGATTGGTTAAGTAGTAAATTATGTCCTTATACCATTCATGCTCTGCTAATCTTTTCAATTCTGGCGAAGATAGATCGTTAAGGAAGAACAAACCAAGAGTCTTTTCATTACTTTCAGCTAACATTTGAGCTAAACCTTGGCCTTTGATGAGCTTGGTGGGTCTGATTTCTAAATCATACTCCTGTATCTTAGTGACCCACCTAGCACGAGTCCCTAAGCAATCGGTTTGAGTTAATATGTCTTTAACAGCAGAGTGTGGGACGAAAGCCATGATCTTAGAATAACCCACAAGTTTTAAAATGCTTAAGAGACTTGACCAGGTCATAAGCCTGCTTTTCCATCGTATTGTACTTCAATTCGGAGTTTTGAAGTGCTCTACTCATGAAAGCAATAGGCTGCTCATGACCATCTTTATTCTTTTGAAGCAGGACACTGGCAATGGTATCTTTAGAAGCGAAAGAAAAAATCATGAAATTCTTGGAGTAATCAGGACGGGAGGTTTTGAGATGGCAGACTTGATTTCCTGGAAAGCCCTTTTGTCTTCTTGCCATACAAATTTCGCATCTTTCTTCAGAAGACTTTGAATGGGCTTAGCTATTTCTGCGTAATTTGGGATGAATCTTCTAATAAAATTTATCTTTCCAAGGAAAGACTGAAGGGATTTAAGATTATGCGGGAGAGGAATCTTTTGAATTGCCTCAATTCTTTCGGGATCGATCTTGATTCCTTCTTTAGAAATGATATGACCGAGTAATTTCCCTTCTGTTACCCCAAAAACAGACTTAGCCGGATTCAAAGAGATTCCATATTCTCTACATCTATCGAAAACTTGCCTAAGATGATCTATATGACTGATACCATCTTTAGAAAAAACAGTGAGATCATCTTGGTAAATTTCGATAATTTTCCCAATTAACCCTTTAAAAGCATAGTCCATGGCCCTCTAGAAAGTGGCCCCAGCATTTGTTAACCCAAATGGCATCCTGATTTATTCAAAAGTACCCCATGGTGTTGTGAATGTGGTCTTGTGTCGATCTTCCCTTTTAACCCATACCTGATTGTATCCAGAAAAGCCATCTAGTAGCGACATCATTCCAGACCCAGTTACTCTTTGCAACAAAGTTTCCATGTTTGGCAAAGGGTAATTATCCTTTTTGCATGCCAGGTTAAGGTTTCTAAAGTCGACACAAAGTCTTATTGTACCGTTCTTTTTCCTAACAATCACCAAATTCGAACACCATGTCGAATGCCTAGTTTGAGCAATGATCCTTGCTGAAAGCATCTTTGCAAGCTCTTTCTGGACCAAGGGGGCTAATTTCGGATTAATTTGCCTAAGTTTCTGCCGAAAGGGCTTAGCATTCTCGTCCTTTAAGGGAATAGTATGCTCCATAACATCTTCCCTATAGCCCTATAATTCATCATAGGAAAAAGCTAAAACATCTCTATATTCACAAAGTAAATTGGTTAACTTTCTCCTTTCCTCCAAACTAGTACCTTTACCAATTTTAACTATTCTCGGATTTTCAGAAGTACCAATGTTAATTTCGAGGTACTCGCCTGGGTCCATCTTGTTTTCTTCTCTAAGCTTTGTGGCATCATGCCGATCAAAATGTTGCTCTAAGGCAACCACATTTCTAGGAGTAGGATTTATGATATGTTCATGATTTAAAGGTCCATCCTCCTAAGAAATTATCCGAAAATCTTCAAACTCATCCAAACTATTGAGAAAACGGATGACTTGCTTTTCGTCGTTAAAAACCTGTCTATGCTCCGAGTTATCTGGGACAGATGGTCTAAATATGACTTCCATTTTAATTTTATCGTTAATTAACTCATCAGATAACTGGAAAGTTGTAGCAGCTACAGCAAGTTCATCTGCCAAATTATTTTGTTCACGAGGGATTGCTTCAAGGTCAAGGGCATCGAAATGCTCCATAGTATCCCACACAGCGTTTCGATAATTCCTTAACCTTTGATTTCTACATGTGAATTTGTTTTTAAGCTGCATGACAACCAGATCGGAATCCCCCTTGATGCTAAGCAATTTAACCCTTAAAGCCTTGGCCAATTCAAGGCCCAACAATATAGCTTCGTACTCAGCAACATTGTTGGTTGCTTCAAATTCTAAACGATAGGCAAACTTGAAAATATGACCAAGGGGAGATTTAAGCACTACTCCAGCACCTTTACCATGACTAGAGGAGGCACCATCGAAGTACATATACCAAACTTTATCTTTAAGATCCTTAATCTTATCCTCGGGAGGAATTATGAAATTAGACATGATAGAATAGTTCCCGATGTCAGACTGCTCTCTAATTATTTCGTTATGAGGCTTCCTAGGATCTTCAACATGAAATTTCCTCTCAGGCTCTCTATTTAGCCTAACAAAACCATCACCGCTAGGAGATGGGATCATAGTATATGACCAATTCATCTGAATGCTTCCTCCTAGATCAGAGGCCCACTTTCTAGATAACAGCATACCCCAAGCATCAGGTACATCAACGACAACAATATCCATAACTACCATGATGTCTGGGTGAACTGAAAGATGAACTTGTAAATCCTTGATTAAACCGTGGACTTCGATTTTCTTAGAATCCATGGCACATATATTATAGTAGGGTCTAGAAACTCTTAAGTTAAGTTGTTCCATGACCCTTTTAGTCATAACGCAAGCAGATGCGCCTGAATCCAACATACAGTTATTCAATTTATACCCATTGACTAATAAGGTGATGAAGAAGGGTTGATGATCTTTGTTATCAGCATCTACGCTTTGCAGATATATGGGAGCATCATGATAATCAACCTCGCGAGTCTTTTGTTGAGAAGCGTTGACTTGAGGACCCTGAATCGCTTTCAGTAACTTGTCTCTTTGGGAAGGGATCTTAACAACTTCAGATACAGGAACCCAGATTTTAGCATTGTTAAACCAACTTCCCAAATCGATATCTATTCCAGAGTTTGCACCAGGGTTCAAAGTTCGAGTGGAAATTTGATTCCCGCTCTGATCTTTATCCCTTCTTTGGTATGTCAAACCCTTATCTCTAGCAATTTCTAAAATTTTCTCAGGAGAGGGCTTCTCACCATATAACCTAGCCAAAATGTCATCTTTATTTTCAAGGTTATTTATACTGAAAGAAGATGAAGGATTTATAACATCATAGCTCCTTTCCTTAACCTCTATCCAATCATTCATAGGCAAAGGAAACTTGCTCCCTACTACATTTATTTGATCACCTATCCCAAACATTCCATTATCTAAGATTCTTCTAACGATGGGACAAGAGGATTCATCATGAAGATCATCGCAAACACGACAGTAAGGAGGAGCATTATTTACCAGATTAGTGAGCGGATTAGGGGGTCTCTGCTCACTAGATTGACCCTTTCTTTGCCAATTATTATTTCTGTTAATATTATTTCTAGGCTGAAAATTTTGCGATTGCGCTCTTTCCATTTGAATCAACCTGTTCTGCAAAGTGTTTATCTCCTTATTATGATTAATTTCCATAGTTTCAATTTTTTGAAGCAACTTGAGGACAAGATCACTTTCAGGTTCTTGAACTACTTTTCCTTTAGGTTCTTTTACTTTGGTAGCAGATCTGTCGAAACCTGGGATCTCAGATTTTCCAGATGCTGCCTTGTCCTTTTCAAGTTCGATAGCTAAGGCTTGGCAATCCCTATAATCATTAAGTCTGGCACGCCTTAGCTCATAAGATGGCTCAGGACTAAAGGCATCGATGTAAAAGTCTTGAAGAGACTTGTCGGTAGGTTTATAATCTTGAGGTAATTCTTTAATGATGTCGTTAAACCTTTTATTAAATTCTTCAGCAGTTTCGTTTTCTCTCTTTTTAATTATGTTGATGGCTTTTACTAGGTGTCTTCCCTCTCGTTTATCCCCATACTTTTCTTTAAAAGCGTTAACAATTGATTGCAAGGAGTCAAATGAATTTTGAGGTTTTTCAGTAAACCAATCTAGAGCGTCACCCTCCAAAGTTAGAACAAAAAGTGTCATTTTAACATCTTCATGATTAAAATCAATAGACCTTGCATATTTCCCCAACCACGAACTAAAAGCTTTCAGATGCGAATTGGCACTGATTACGTTGTCTCCCTGAAAGATAGGCAATTTATCCATTCCATGTTTTGGAGTATCATTAGGATAACCTGGGATATTAGCAAAGTTACATGGGGAGAAGATGTCCATGATGTCGTGCTCGACTGGACGAGTAAAAAGTAGATGGATACCAGAAAGGGCTTCTTGTCCGAGATTAACAAGAAGTGTACGAGAAGAGAGTTTGTGTAATCGTACTCTGAGGGCCTTTTCAGGATCAGGAGCAGGATTACACAGACTACTTGGATGCCTTCTAGTATACACTCTCGAAGATAATATATGATGTGGAGTCGCCACCCGGACAGGAAGTGAAACACGGTAAAGCTAGGAAGGGTAGGACCAAGGACAGAAAAACTGTCCCCGGCAACGGCGCCAAAAAATGTTGTCGCGCAGATTGACACAACAACGCTCAGACCGAGGGCTGTCACTCTGACCCCCGATCCCTCCGTTTAAGCCTGTCTCTCGCGGCTAAGGGGGGTAGACCCTATAAGATAATGAAGACCAACTACCAAAACAGTTGGTTGGGAGACACGAGACACGACTAAGCACTAAAAAAAGATTTGATTAGTTAGCAGACCAGTGCCTTGAGAGATTGTTATTAAAATGATTACTTAACAGATGTTGCAGGAATGCGAATTTGTACACAGCAATCATTTATCATCAGATAACTTTGAACAATGCAAGATAACTAGTAAAATCACAATGACCAAAACGACATCCAGCAACTGAAAACTCAAAACCACCACAAGAATCGTAAATTATTAACCAGATATCAATTTCATGTCTCGACTTGAAAAATTTTAGATCTCAGCATGAAAGATAGCAATTGAAAACAACTGAATCCAGCAAAAATAATTTTCCACGAAATATTTTTTTTTTATGGCTTTTCTGACAACATTTTAACTTAAAACAAAATTTAAAAATTACTCTAAAACCCTAAAAGAATTTTTTAAGTAACAAAATTTAAACTATAAGAGATCTAATCTTAAATCTATATTAAAGCTAAATTAAATTAAATAAAAGAAATCCTAAAACCCTATCTAAAAACCTAGAGCCCATTTATATTTTTTATGAATTTTTTCTAATTTTTTAAAACAAAATAAAAAAATCTTAAAAAATTAAATTTAATCTAAAACTAAAGATAAAACCCTAGAATGATTTTTTTTTTTGAATTTTTTTTTTTTAAATAAAAAAAAAAACTAAATTAATGAAACAAACTAAAACTAAAAAAATACGTAACTATACTATTTAAATCTAAAAATTTAATCGATTTTCTAAAGTTCATTAAACCTGCGCTAACACCATGCTTACAAACCTGAAACTTACGATTTATGTTGAAACAAAAAATTCGTGCTCGTTATGCGTTTGCAGGCTCACGTGCTCGACGGGCAGGGCGAGATCAACGGACCTGCAGGTTGTGACTGGAGCGGAACGAACGCTGCGTGCAGGCCCAGGGTAGCTTTAGTGGCGGCAGCGAAGAGCAGATTCGTGGAAAAAAAAAAAGGCCTCACGCAAACGGACAGTTCACCCTCCCGCAATCAAACTCAGCTGAATCGATCTTCGTTTTCCTTTGAAAACCCTTGTGCTACGCCAGAAATCAGTGCATCAATGAATTTGTCTTATTCTTTTGCAGATTCACGTGGAGAAAATCGGGGTTCTTGACTGATGCCCACGCTGAAGCCAGATTTGGAGAAATCGACCCCCCTTTTTTTTTATATTTGGCTGACGTTTCTTGTTGCAGAATGAGGCAGGGTGACTGCGTGCAGGTGCGTGAAGGAGACGGGGATGGTTTGAAACCGCGTTTGATAGTTCACCTTCAGGTTTGCGGGCTCTGTGGAAAACTAAACGATGGCGAATAGCTAAACCGCTGCGTATTTAGAAGGTGCAGTGATGAGCTGGTTTATGGATGCGTGGGCAGCGTTCAGCATGAGATAAGAGCGCAGGAAAAAGGGGTGAACATGGGAGGAAACACACAGCACGCAGCAGCCACCAAATATATTACCTGGCTCGTAAGAAAAAAGGCGTGATCTCTTACAGTTCAATAGCAGATTTCGATGACAGAATGAAATGGTTTGCGATGTGTGAATTGCAGGTGCTGCTTGTAGATATGGCAGCGTACAAGATGCCTTGAAAATTGATGGGAGCAATTTGGATAAGCCTTCAGAAATTGCCAGAAAACCCTGCAACCTGTAAAGGAGAAACACCCAAAAATGATGTGCATAAAACAAAATTAAAACCCTAGATCAGCAAATTTAATTTACAGATTTGGCCCCTTAACAGCCAGATTCATCAATAAGCACAGAAAATATTTAAAGAAATAATGACTTCAGATTTTCACTGTGAAGAACTTCAGAAAATGTCTCATGCAAATTGGAAAGATAAACCGAAAGATAGACCCAGGATCAAATCCAACTGGGCTCAACAAAAAAAATGCTTGCGGGAGTTGGCTGGTTCAGCCGAGAACCTCCCCGAACGCCCACAAAATTCCTTCAAAAAATGTTTTCTGCACAGCTCAAAACAACCATCAGTAAAGAGGGCAAAAATGCTGCTAGATCTCAGAAAGCAATGGAGATACCTGCCATTACTTCAAAAAACCCTAACAGCACCCAAACCCTAGCAAGTGAAACAAGATACCTGTGCTCACAATACTCAAAAAAAAACTATTATTAACGGCTGAAAATAACATATGCAGAATATTAAACAATCTCATAGCATTCCAAGAGAGTAACACCAGCAAGATATGGACCCCAAAGTCTTCTTTTATTAACCAGAAAAAGTTTACAAGAGAGCTTTTTTCAGTACACGACTCACAGATCAGATGATCTGAAATGACCCCCTAAAACCCTATATAAAGGAAATGATTCCAACGGCTAGTTCGAGTGATCCATGTTGAAGCGATCTCGACCGTCGATGAGGATCAAGACATCTCTTAATCTCATCCGTCGATTTTATTAAAAAAAGAATTTTTTGCATGCATTTACAAAAAATATTATTATTTTATTATTTAGGGTTTTTTGCTTTATTTTATGAATTTTATTTTTTATTTTTTATTTTTTATTTATTTTATTATTATATTTTTTTTAATTTCTTAATTCATTTAAAATGGATCAGACACTACCTTTGGAACATCACCTAGGACTAGGCTTAGGACTCATGAGGGAAGTTAAAACATTTTCGACTCAACAAATTAATCATGACTTTACAATTTACATCTTAAGGGAGAAAAACCCCTTTAACATAGACCCTCACAAATCACCCAGTTCTGCGACACAACTATAATCTAGCAGGTTAACACACTAGGATTCTCCTAAAGTTCTAATAACAAAATGCATCCCGGCTTTAGGGTCAGGTTTGAAGGAAAACTCTGTCGATCCGTGGATCGGTGAGACGAAAAACCTTTCGGGACATAGATTATCATTAGAAAGTTAGGTCCACCTAGGCAATTTACATACATGACTCTGACCTACTAAGATTATTTACATTTCATATATGCAGACTGGGTTTACAATTAGATTGATCAAGCTGCTGATGACTGCAGGATGGCACGAACACGCTGATCAGGTGTTGCCCCTTTTTGCAAAGAAAAAAGGGGGTGTACTGCATGGGTAGTTGACCGGTAGAGGTCAACACCTGTCATATGCCAGGAAGCTCCACTATCTATATACCAAACCTCTGAGGAGGCAGAGCTTGGTTCTTCTTCCAATCTGGAAGCCAACATAGAATAATGGTAATTTGTGTCTCTTGTGCATTCTTCTGAAAATCTGCACGAGTCTCTTTGAGTGGATGCCTCTGCATCATGCTCTTGACCCATAATTGATTTTCCCTTCCTGTCGTTGAATCTTTGCTCTGATACCATGTGAAAATTTCTAAATAGAAATTCTATTACTATAGCAATTGATTTATTTCGCCTACTTATTATTCCCAATAAGTTATTTATGAAATCCCTTCAGTAAATTATTATAATAAATTCTATTGTAGATATCACACCATTATACAGAAACAAATATATGCACAAGAATCAATCACATCAACACAGTTATTTTTGGACAATTGTCCCCGGAAAAACCCAATCCGGGAAAATCGTTGCAACAAAGGAGGGTTTTATTATTCTTCAGCAACAATCATTTTTACAGAAAAAAATTACATGGACGCTGCGAGAAAACACCTAAGACTTTTCTCCGAGACTTTCTAACACCCCGGAGAGCTTCCTTTCTCTAATGCGTCAGCCCTACATCATTCTACATGGCTCTACGCAGCTCTGGTCCCTCTCTGTGTCATCCCTGTGTCTCTCTAATCTGCATCTCCCTCTACGTTGTCTCTCAGAGTCCCTGCATCACTTCTTCTGAGCTCCCTGACTGCTGCTCATCCCCACTCTTCCTCCACCATGCAACTCTTCTTCTGAAATCGATCTCCTTCTCTCTGAGAATCAATTTTCCTTGGGATATTGAGTATCTGCTGGTGTGTCTCCAAATGACCTTTAAGTCTTCTCATATACTTTTCATGTTGATGAATCAACGACCGAGATTAAGTCCCTAATCAATGGCTAAGAGACTTGATCCTCGTCTCTTAGAAGCTTCTCATCCTTATCTTTATTAATACCCATTAATATTTTTATTTTCCTAAGTTTAGATTTAGGAACCCATTAAAAATGTTAATTATTTTAATAACTCTTCATACAAATGGAATTTCTCAAAACGATTTTTGGGTCTTGGATATCCCATGTGCCTTAGCCTCTCCACCAATTTTCATGACTAGAGCAAATCCGATGCTACCCCAAATCAACAGTAAGTCTCCTTGGAGGAAACGCTCCAAGAGCCCACTGTGTTGCATCATATGCCATAGCATACCACCAAGTATCCTCATACTCCTTAGCACACCACTGTACGCTATGACCTGTCCCTGTAGTATGTACACCATCGGATTACTCTACTTGCTGTTGAACACCCTGTACTGTTGAGTACCCAATATGCACCAACGCATTTGTCACTCCACTAACAAACACAATGTGGTGTGAGTCGCTCCCCCTACTCCATGGTGTGAATCCATGCGTCGTGGCACACCACCATGCACTTTCATGCTCACCTACAAACCACTGCTCAACGTTGTATGCTCTTACCCGCCAATGGATGCCATGATCTAAAGCTAAGATAGTACACATCAATCCTCACCCTATCGGTATCACCACCTCTATCGCATCATCATTCCCTCTGATGCGTGGGCCTCCCTCCAAATCATCCCTAAGAGACACAATAGGTGAATCCCCCTATGTACCAGTGGTGATGCAAACACTGTGTTGCTCCTTCGTGACCATTGTGCCCCACATAACTGGGGAGAACCCTCTGTTCCATACAAGGCATTGTCTGATGACCTACCAATGCTACCTCCTCCAACAAATTCCTGCTAGAGTATGTTGATCATCCTGTGATCCCATGTACATCCATCATACTAAGACAACCCAAGGAGTCTATCCATAATCTGGTTCGCCACTGGTGCTCAGCGAAACTCCCCTAGTGCATGTGTGCGCTCAACTGCTAGGTCAACTATACCACCAATGTCGCAGTCAACCAGCGTATCTAAGAAATGATGGGTAGTCCCACCTAGATCCCAATGCCATCCTGGGCTTATGATATCCCTATTGACCATTGGAGTGGCACCTGAAGATTTTTCCAAGACTCCATACCCTAGGATGTACCAAAGTTTGCTTGTACCATCAGAGATCATCATATCACTAGAGTTTTTCAACTCTACTTCTTCTGCTCATCTTCTTCTATTGTACCCAGATTCCACAAGCCCTACGGAGATGATGTAAAGTGATGCTAGTATGATGAGTTTGAGTCATGTAACAGGCCTAGGTAGATTGGGACCTTGTCATCAAGTGAGTCTATTCAGGGAGGTTTTTTTCACTTGGTTAATTATCATTTTCCTCCAAGAACTTAATAATCAATTGAGTTTTTTCCTCCAAGCATACCCCCAAAGTTGAAGTACGGCTTGATGGCAAGACCTTAGGTGAGTCCTAGTGTCTAGAGTCATTGTATATTACCATACTAGATCACTCGTAAAGTTTCGTGGAATTTCGTTAGGTCTAGAGGGTCATTTTTTAATTTTTAAAATTTTGCGCAAGGCAAAAATTGGAATAAAATTTGTATATGAAATGTAATAAGTGATGTCTAGAGAAGTTGTATGGAGTATGAGTAATAAAAATTACATCTTTCACCCTCAACTTTCTACTATGACACACTTAGGGGTTAGAAATGTGTTCTAGACCCTCAAAAATGTGTTTTAGACCCTAAAATCCCACTTTTCCTAAGTTTAGTGGGAAATCTAGTAATAAATTAAACCAGAAATAAATTAAATGGAGAAAAATAAATTGCTCCATGTGACAAAATGACATGGAAATGACTTAGAAATTATCTCAAGTCAAAGGAATGAGTCAAGGGACAAATTGGAGGATGATTTGGCACCTTGCATCATAAATACATGGCCCACTCAAGGAAATTGAATTTCTTGACATAAACGCAGTAGCTGGTGACTTAGAAAATCAAGTATTTTGGGAGTTAATGCACATGGGAGATATTGGAATGATATTGGTTGAGATATCCTTGGGAGTTTGTCTCCACTTATGTTCCCTCTATTGCACACTTGGCATTCATCATGGCACATAGAAATCTCCTCAAGGAGGGACCACACATTCTCCAAGGGATCTACATTGAGCTCATTGGAAGCATCTATAGGAGGTGGCATCACATGGTTTATTCTTGGAGTTTGACTTGAGTTAGCTCCTTGATCACTTCAAACTTGGATTTGCTCATCATTACACATGTGAAATTCGATTTTGCTTGAGGATGTCATGGTGCCACATGTGAAATTCGATTTGCCTTGGTGTCTCTTCACTCCTCCACATGGAATTCGATTTCCTCTCTTGGGATCTTCTCCATGGCCATTTTTCACATGGTTGCCACATTGGGATTTGCTCCCATCTCTCTATATAATAGAGCCTTGAGCTCTCATATTGTATCTTTTGTTACTAGCTATTGTGCTTGCGGAAGCGTTGCTATTTTGTATATCTTTCAAGAGCTTTAATAAAAAGACTTTGTGGGTCCATTCATGGGTGTTCTTCCATTCATGGTATAATCTTTCTATGCAAAGTTACATTTCTTTTGTACTTGCCACTCATTTTTATCATATGATATTGCTATATTGTGAAAGTACATTGCTTTAATATCATTCTCGCGAGTCATCTCTTGCTCACATATCAATCTTGCATCTTGCACTAACATTTCCTTGTAACATTATTTATCTTGTGGCTTGAGGTATATTGCATCATTGAAAAAGTTCTCTAATCTATTTGAGCATTCTATCTAGGCACTGGTTTTTTATGGTTTCATCTTAAGTATCATATTATCCTAACTGAAGTTATTTGTCTCACATTGCTCAATTTAATAAATTACGCTTTAATCTTAATTCAAGCTACCTAAAGAAGTAATTGCCTTCCCTTAGATCTCTTCGAAATTGTTGTTCCAACAAGTTTTCCCTTCATTATTACCTTTAGGGACTACCCACCTTGACTTAGCTAGGAGAGTCTAAATGAAGTGAGTAGGGATCAGGGTGACAGCTCCTACTCTGAGTGTTGTGCCTTAGGTGTACACTTTGGGCGACAACAGAAGGAATTGCTCCCTCAGCTGCCAATTTTCAACATGATTTAAGCATAAAAGTCTCATTCCATTGCATGTGGTTGGATCATAATTTAGGCATGGCTTCTAGAAATTGTCTACAAGCAAAATCTAGCATAGGGCATGGTCTATCATACCTTATTTGAGCTGATGTTTTTATTGCTGTTTATGAATATCTAACAGCTATAGAACAATTTACCCTATCCCAACCATAAACTCTATTTGAAGGTCTTGTTCCTTTCTTGTTGAATACCATTTTTAGGCACTTTATAAGGCTGCTATAAGACATTGAATGCCATATTATTGAACACCATCCAAACTTTAACTTATAGCAGCCTATTCAGTGGTCTAGTTATCAAGAACTTGTGTCATAGCATAGAAGACCTTGACCATCCTAGTCCTTGCTAGAGCTCTATCCAACTTTAGACATTTAAAAAACTCATCACCTTGAGCCCTAGTATTAGAATATCTTTATAGGTGATTTAGGGAAGCCTTCCTTGTGGTTTAAATCCCACTAAAGAGGAGGAAGGCTGTTGAGATGACAGTGGAAACCCTTCCTCTTTGTTGCCATAAGGTCTGCCCCCTTGCCTAATAAGGCTTTGCACCAGGCCTACTAGATTTTGCAGCAACAAGGATAAAGTCTTTTCATTGATAGAAAAGATGCTAAGAATATTTCTGTTGAGGCTTATTCTGATCTCACTGCAGTTTTATTAGGCATAAGATAGATAAGCACTTCATATTTGTATTTGCTCTTTCATATAATATAAGAAGTAACATTTCAAAAAAAATATCATTTCCTAATTTTGTAAATTAGTTATTTTGTTTATTAAGTATGCAAATGAGATTTTGGGCACAAACAATGGGGAATGGTGAGACTCCATGCCCATTGCAACACAAATTGGATCAAAACAAAGGTTGGCCAACTGACAATCCAAAATCAGAAGAGGCAAACCAACCAGAACATAAAGTCAACCATGAAGTAATGTGCAACCAACTAAAAGTACAAGATTAAACCAAATGTTCAATGGGTGAACAAAGCAGCGAACAACGTAGACAGGGTAGGAATCCCAACAACAAAAAATGAGCCCACAACTGATTGTGGTGTTCATTGTTAGCAAAAATAGTTCAAGAAATGAATAGACACAATTACTTAAGAGAAAACTCAAGATGCTTCTGAAATGTGCATAGCATGAATGTCATAATAAATCTAATGTGTATATCTATCATTCATTAACATTAGGGTGAGATTGGTTAAATAGATTTGCCTTACAACTTACCAATATGAGAATGGTATCACTAATATAATAAAGTCAAATAAGAACCTAAAGAATGAGTTTCTTCTCGATTACATAAAACCTTGTGCAAATAAATTTCTTTTCTAACCAACTTAAATGTGTGTTCTTATGATAGCATATATCCTACTTTCCTATACACACCTAAAACAATTTGCAATGTGAATATCCCACTTCTCTACATACCTACTACAATTAGAATAGATTGTGAAGTCATCAAAAGCACTCAAAGCAAAAGCTCCGGTGAGGCCAAGTAATACAAAGGATGTTGCTCTCTTCCCAAGTGTGGTAAACCGTTTGTCAGCTGACTCAACTGGAGATGACACCCTGCACATGAAATGCAATAATAAGAGTCCCATGGTGAATTTTTTAATTTTTCCTATGTAATGCTCAAACTGCAGTGGAGTTATATTTCTCCAAAGGTGTTCGCTTATAATGCCACAATATGAGAGATTCTATTTGAATTACACTGTTCCTAAAAGTGCAAGGACCTTAAACCATTTTCTTGTATTTGCAATTGTACAAGCAAGGCTATTAGAAATTACCATGGAAGGTATAAGGAAAATGACAAAAAAGGCCCAAAATTATATTTCTCCAATATCTCTTTGAATAGAACTTTTCCTACCAGATTTTCATTCATACAAGCCTGATTACATATGGCTTTACAAAAAGAGTTAAGCTTCCAACCACATGTAGAACTAGTCCAAACATCTGACCTTTCATGTTGGGGCCTTTTTCAAGCAATATTCTGTTTTTTATGAATCAGAGTGTATTCTCCTTCAAAGTAATGAAAACATATTGAAGGCAAAAATGCATTCTCAAACTATTTTCTTGTATCTACAATTATAGAAGGTAGGTTATACCATCGAAGACATGATACTGATGTTAGAAGGGTCCCAACTTGCTTAGTGAAAATGGAAATCAAACTAGTAAAATGGGTGGAGGGGGGTGGGACTTATTGAATGTGCAATGACATTCTCAAACCATTTTGTTCTATTCACAATTATACAAGCTAGGTTATACCAAGGAAGACATGAAAATGATGTCAAAAGTATCCCAGCTTGCTAAGTGAAAGTGACAATCAATCTAGTATGTAAGGTGATTTCTGCCTTAGGGTTTCCAGTGGCAATGGACTTTTTCTTTCATCTAATAATTAAATTCAACACAACCATTTATTTCTTTCCAAATGATATGATAACCTTCGTACGTATCATTCACAGTATCAATATTTTTTTCAACAGTTATACAACAAACCCAATATTAAAGTAAATATCATAGGCAGTTTCTAACAGTAAATATTGACGGAGAAATATAATCAACCATTCATCAATAATGAGTCTAACCCAATAGTTCGGTCAAAGAAGTTCATGCAACGTATGACCCAGATAATGTAATATTCAGCTCATATATACAGCTATGATTAGCTATAATCAGTGTTGCAAAAATCAAGATTTTTTCCCTGAAACGATTAAATCAGCGATTTTTTCCATTTGATGCAGTTTAATCGTGTTTCTTTCCCAAAAAATCGTAATTTTTGGATTATTAAATTTTTTATCTTTTATATTATTTATATTTTGCCAATTTTACCGCTTTTATCCCAACTTTTACGATTTTTTCTTTGTCCGGACCCTCGCAGATTTAATCCCGATCGTGATTATCGCATCATTGGCTATAATAGACTAGAGACAGAATTTGACTGAATAAAGGCTAAATAATGCATGTCCACTATCTCCTTGAGAATGTTGCCTGAAAATCCTACCAAACATATTACAAAGCACTCCGGCCAAAAGAAGAATGTCTATTACGGCCAAGACCTCGGATTTTCTTCAGAAGATGAGGAGCAGTCCCACTACAGAAGGGGTCTCACACAAGAAAACGGGAAATTCACTCAACCTACAGCTTCGGTTGATATGCATAGAATTTCAGGAATTCGTCCTATAATGGACTCTGATGCCTCAAGCAATGCATTCCACTACTCTGGATGGCATTGATCTGCTTCAAGGAATCCTCGCACTGGGCTAACCTTAGATGACTCCACTTCTGTCACAAAAGATTTTCCTGTGCTTCTATTGTTGGCCTTCGATTCTCTTTGCCCACAAGGAATGCGTTGCTTCAGAGGGCCTTGTTCCTACCTTCATATTTTAGTCACATAACTCGATCCCTTCAAAAGAAAACTATTCTAAATAAAATGTTGTCCATGATTGGTAGATGATCAATTTCTTTAGAACTCAATCCCAAATCTATGGTATTTTCTCCAAGATATTTGGGCCCATTTCTAATCTTTGTTTTTGTTCATGCTTCGCGATGACCTAGAGTGGGTCCCATCCACACTTTGACCCCGGATTATTAATGAGAAATTGATGTCACAGATTTTGACAAACTTAGTTTTGTAGGGAGTTTGCTCAACTGGACAAACTCACTTTGTCCGAGACTATGCTCAAAGGAGATCCGCTGTGCTGGAATAAGATTTGATCTTCCTTGCCTTAGGTTTTGCCCACAATTACTTCATTATGCCTTGAAGAGAAATCCTTGTTGCCAAAACACAAAAACAAAAGGAAAATAGGACTAACTAGGGTGGAACCTTTCAACACCAAAATTAGTAGAAGAGAAAGGGTCTTAAAACCCTCAGAGCCTAAGACTCAAGAAAAAATAGAGATAGATTGATCCACAATGATGCTCCAAAATGAATTCATCCCTTTCATATTTATAGACCTTCCCAGAGGGGTCTCTTCTTCTTAATTGATTGAGTAAACTTTACTTCAAACCCCAATTTTGGGTTTCTTGACCCAGTTACCCCAAAATTCGCCCAGACATTGAGTAATTTGGGGGTTTCCCCTTTATCGAGGACTATAGCCTATACGGATCGATAGACTAGTTTGTCCCTTAAGCAATTAATTACTCGGGAACATTACATAGTAAAACTAGGGGCAGGTTCCCCTAACTCGACTTGCAGACCATTTAAGCCACCACTATTTGCTATTAAACATACAATTCTTACAAGTTCCACTTATGTTGAGTAACATTTGAAAGAAAATTGTTAAGCATTGCTCACCCATTGTCTGTAGTACAGATCATTCCTATATTACCATTCAATGTTTGGAATATGATTACATAATAACTCTCTGAGAACGAACATCCATCACAATACGACTAGAAATCAATAACTAATTAATGGTATATTGATCACAAAGGGAGCAATCTATTAGCTATAAGACTGAGCAATAGACCAAGAAAGAAAAACCGCAGAGTTTTCATCACAAGTCATAACAACAACAATTGCATGCCAAACAAATTGTAATCAATATGAAAATTATGATCTCAATCTTTCTGGCAACAAAGATCACCTACTAAGAAAGCCAATTGCAATAACTAAGGAAGAAAATTAATGGGTTAAAAAAAGTGGTGACAAGTCAAAGCACCTTTTACGGATTAGCCTGCTTAATACCCTACAATGACAGCTTCATATACATGTATGTTTGTGTAAAAACATATTGGTCAGAATGCAATGCAACCTACACAAACTCTAGGGGTAATTGGAAATCATCCCTCATGCTACAAACCTCAAGTAAGCAGGTGAAGTATGCCTATCACCCAACCTCCCATGCTACCTAAACTCAAGCCAAAGCCACTTGATGTTCAACACCATTTATCATTATGTTGAAACAAACATGATCTACCTCATTAATCTTTGTTCCACAAACTCATCATCACTTGTCATGAGAGCGAAGAAAATTGAAATGAAGGTGTTGATCTATTTTCCCACTAAGGGAAAATGTTAACCTCCTAGGGCCTGAGTGCAGGTCACTCTATGTTTTTATAGAGGCGGTATTCCTCTTTATGAACACACTCAAATAACTTGAAGTAAGATTAAAAAATTAATAGATGCACCTATGAGTGGACTAGGTGTTTTTTCAAGAATACAAAGAAAGGAATAACTAGAGATAAAAGTTGAAAATTAAGCACAATATCCATCCATTCCATCACAGTGAGAAGATACCATTGAAGCATATCAAAAGGGTAGACACAAGATAACGAATTTCAAATATCATAGAGTTATTTCATTCATGTAAAATCATGAGATCATGGGAAAAACATTCACAAAATTCATACAATTTTAACTAAAGTTTCTAAATCACAAATGAACAACTCTTCTAAAAAGGAGCTCTTTGCAAAAGTAAAAAAAATATTACAGATTTAAGCTTTTGAAAAACTTTTGAAGTGTTGTCACTCACTGCTTCAGAAAATCAAATAACAGTGATGTTTGAGGCTGATTCCTGAGTCTCAGCTTGAAGTCTTTAAGCAACTCCCTCTGTAGCTCCCGTTCCACCTTATTCTTCTTTCATATTTCTGCCAGAAATCAGTAACTGAAGATTCTGTTTTCACAGCCTTCTCCAGTTGATTTCCTCCTACTCTTCTCCATCATCATTTCAACTTCAATCTAAACTATTCCATTTCCATGTGTAGGCCAGCAGAAGAAGAAGCCATCCCTCTTTGAAGTTGTCCCATACAACCCCTGCACTTAAATCCTTAAATTAGCCGGAAATTCCCTCATTAAAGGGACATAGGACCAGAACTAAACCCTCTAACCACCATCTTAATTTTGTGACAATTGGAGTGTTGCACACCCCTTTCAAAACATCTCACAAGCACTCCTTTACCCAAGATGTCCTAGGCACTGGTTTGCAGTCAACCCATAGGTTGTCTCTAGGGAGCTTTCCTTGCCCCCTGTTGCACTTGTGCTGTAGGAGCAAGATTTAGCCACAACATGGGACATAATGTTAGGCCAGGCATTAGGTAACTCCACAAATATGTATTTCATTAAGAGAAATTAATAATATATACAAGGAGAGGGAGACTATTAGGATTCATCTTCCAATGTCTCTTCATTTTCCAATGCTTCCTTATTTTCCTATTTACAATATTTACATGAATTTCCCAATCCCTTAGGATTAGGTGTCAACATTCTCCCCTTAATCTGAAGGGATGTTGGTGAGTCCAAGCATCATTATGAATCTTTAAACTTTTCTCTTCCAAGTGTTTTGATGAAGATATCTGCAATCTGCTCATTTGTGGAACAATGTCATAGATGGATAGTCTTGGCCTCAACATGATGTCGAATCAAATGATATTTTATAATGATGTGCTTGGTTCAATCATGGAACTTTGGGTTCTTGGCCAACTTTATCGCAGAAGAGTTGTCAATCAAAAGAGGAGTTGAATGCACTTGTTTCTCCTGCAAATTTGCCAGAATCTTCCTGAGCCACACAATTTCCTTTGTTGCTTCAGTCGTTGCCACATATTCTGCGTCAGTTGTGGAATCTGCTGGAACTGATTGTTTGCATGAACTCCAGGAGACGACTCCTAATCCAAGACACATAACATAGCCTGAAGTAGATACTCCAGTTTCTTTATCTCCGTCAAAATTTGAATCAGAGTATCCAATCAAACTGAAACCATCCACCTATGTATACTTGAGTTCAAAGTCTTGAGTGCCCTTCAAGTACTTTAGAACTCTTTTTGCAACAAACTGATGATCCTCAAAAGGCTTTTGCATATAACTGGAGAGGATTCCAATAGCAAATGAAATGCCAGGTCTGGTAGTAGTCAGGTAGTTGAGACTTCCTACGAGTTGTTTGTAAATTGTTGCCTCCTCAAATTCTTTTCCTTCAGTGGATGTGAGTTTTAAATTTTGTCCATTGGAATAGTCAAAGGATTGCACTCAGCCATGACAAACTTGTTCAAAATATCTCTAATGTACTTTAAGAGAGGAATATAAACTTCGAATGTTAGGTAACTTCAATACCAAGATAGTAGTGAACATAGCCCAAATTTGTCATTTCAAAACCTTTCCTCAGTGCTTTCTTTATGGATGCAATGTAATTCTCATTGTGCCCTGTCATCAAAAGATCATCTACATAGACCACAAGGTATACAACTGTTTTGCCAACTTTCCTAACAAACAAAGTTACATCATCAAGATCATAGTGTTTGAAATTGAGTTTTAGAAGATGCTTAGTCAATTTCTTGTACCAGGCTTATGGTGCTTGTTTGAGGCCATACAAGGATTTAACAAGCTTTCATACTTTGTGTTCCTGGCCCTTCACAACAAATCCTTTTAGTTGGGACATAAAAACATTCTCTTTCAAATCTCCATTCAAGAAAGTAGTTTTTACATCCATTTGATGGACTTTCCAACCATTCTGAGTTGCCAAGGCAAAGAAAGTCTAGATGGTAGCCCATTTTGTTGTGGGGGCAAAAGTATCCTCATAATCAACCCCTTCCTTTTGTGCAAAACCTTTTTCCATGAGCCTAGATTTATGCTTGTCAAGTGAGTCATCAACTTTATACTTGTTTTTGAAGACCCACTTGCAACCTATCAATTTAGTTCCCAATGGAGGATCAACTAGCTTCTAGGTGTCATTCTTTATCAAAGCATCATATTCATTATGCATCGCTTCTTTCCATTCATCATGAGAAGCGGCTTCTTTGAAGGAAGTTGGCTCGAAATCTGTAGACAAATTTAGTTCACAATCATAAGAAACATCCATAACAATAGAAGGATCAGAATTGTCTACATCATCTCCATTCTGTCTAGCACAGCTTCTTGTTCCCGTCTTTCCAACCTCATCAAGACACACACTTTAAAGTGTCTTTGTGAGCCATTTTGGAGGACCTTTCTAAGATGGCCCAGGCTACTTAGTTGACTAAGGTGGGAATGAATCAAGGTTTAACCTCCCAATTCTCTCAATCACATCACTCAAAGTGTCTTCTTAATCAATGGTTGGAGCTTCATTAGGGGGACAGAGTGCTTCAAATGGAGATTCCACAGATTTATCCATTATAGGGATCCCCCCTTCAAGATGTGGAATTTATTATCAAACTCTTGAGAAGACTTTGCATGCCCAAATCTGTCTAAGTGATCAAGCTGTCACTGAACAACATTATCAGTCTTGGAAGATTGAAAGATCACATCTCTAGATATTATAAACTTCTTATTTACTTCATCGTAGAGACAGTATGCTTTAGAGGTATTTGAGTACCCCAAGAAGAGACATTTTTGACTCCTTACACCAAGTTTGTTTCTTTGTTCCTTAGGAATCAAGGCATAACAAGTGGAACCAAAAACCCTGAGATGCCTCACTGAAGGAATGTGTCCATACAAGATTTCATAGAGAGTCTTATTGTTCAGAGCATGAGATGGACACCTATTCTTTATATACATAGCACATAGAACTACATTAGCGCAAAACATCAACATAACATTCTTGAAAAACATCATTGAACGTACCATATTTAAGATTGTCCTGTTCATTCTTTCAACTACTTCATTCTACTGGGGATTATAAGGCACGGTCGTTTGATGTTTGATCCCATGTTGGCAAAGATAGTTTTCAAATTCATTTGAAGTATATTCTTTTCCATTATCAGTACAAATAGAGCCAAAATGAGATTGTGTATCATTTTCAATCCATGCATGAAAGTTCTTGAATGTTTCAAAAGCTTCAGATTTGTTCTTTAATAAATATACCCAACACATTCTGGTGTGGTCATCAATAAATGTCATCATATATTTATTACCATTTGCAGAAGGAACAGGCATTGGGCCACATAAATCAGAATGAATGAGTTCAAGCTTTCTATGTGCTTTGGAATGAGAATCATCAAATGATTGTTTGTTGTGCTTTCCTAAGATACAAGCATCACATTGCTTAAGTTTTCTAGGAATAGTTAGCAAACCAATAACACCATTTTTCTTCAACAAACGAAGGCTATCATAGTTCAAATGTCCAAATCTAGCATGCCATAAAAGACTTGATGAAAGTGTACCTTCATCATAGTGAGAACTGTATGAAAGGTTTTGTGCACGAGAAGAGGTTCCTTGCAGCTTTAGAAGCCTTTCATATTCTATCCCAATCATGACAAGTGAGTTGTTTGATGCTTTTCTAACCTCAACTTTGCCATCAAATATGTGAATGGAGTGTCCTTGCTAGCGAGATGTGGACCAAAGACAACAAGTTTCTCCTCAACTCTGGGAGTTAGAGAACATCATGTAGAAGAAAGTCCGGAAGACCAGACAGTTTGAGTCTAATGGAGCCAAGCCCTAATGGCTTGAGTTTTGACTTGTCTGAAAAGTAGACTGCTCCATCAACATTGTCAGTGATTTCTTTAAAGAAATCTCTTTTAAAAGTCATGTGGCAAGTTGCTTTTGAATCAAGCAACCAAGCATCTTTCCACGAAGCAAGTGAAGCATTAAATAAGTCTTCAAGTACCCTAATTTTGCAATGTGACACAACATAATGAGCGGACTCTGGTGCTTTACCTTTCCCTCTATCTGATGATTTTCCTTTCTCTTCATCCATGACCTGTCTAATCCTATCCCATGAGAGCTTACACATAGAAGCATCATGTCCATTTCTCTCACACCATATGCAATGAAGATCGGGCCTTTCTCTTTAGAAATGCCTGCCCCCTGCCAATATTATTCTTCCTTCCTCGTCCTCTTCGACCACCTCTTCCTCTAGAAGAATCTTGTTACTAATTCTTCTCTTTTTCTGCAAGGCATACAACTTCTTCAAGAGACTGAGTAGTTATCTTCTTCTGCCCAAAATCCTTATCTCTTTCAGCAAACTTGTCCACAAAAGAGTCAAAAGAAATCTCTAAAAGTTTGCCACTAGCTTGTAATGACTCACGATAATGAGAATAAGTGGGATACAATGCCTTGACAAAAGATATGAGAGGAACATCAATTTTGACACCAATGGCTTCTATGTCATGCATAATTGCTCTTACTTCAGAGGCTAAGGCAACGGGATCAGCATCCTTCAATTCTAAATTAAACAGTTTGATCATCAATTGAACAACTTCTAGCTGAATGTGAGTCATATAATTCTTACAACTTCTTTAAAGCATCAATAGCAATTGTAAATGGCATATTATGACGACTCACCTCTTCATTGATTGATGTTGCAATCAAGACATAGACCTTATTGTTCTTATTCTCCCAGATGGCAAGCTCCTTGTCAGAAGTGGGTTTTTGAAAAGGATTGCCTCCTCCTCCTTCACAAACTCCTTTCCACAACTCATTGAAAATCAAGGTGTGTTTAATCTTCCTAGACCACTCATGGTAGTTCTCTTTGCTAGTGAGAACTACTCCCACTATGGAGATGAGTGAATGTATCATCAAAAAAAACTATTTGTTTCGATTTCCAAAATAATTGCAACCTCACTTTCTACCTTCTTGATTAGGTAAGAAATTGATTTTAAAAACTTCAATACCAACTTCACTCTTCACTATATTAAGTCAATAGTTTAATGTGAGCATATAAACCACCACTCATCAACTATAATATATATATATATGTGTGTGTGTGTGACGGTTACAACATATATCATATCCATCACATAAAATGCATATTCAATGCACTTTCATATTATCCATATAACATACAATATATATCGGTCCCTTTAAAAAAGCTCAATGCATAAACAATGGAGCACAATCTTCATAAAAAATGGCTCACAAAACAAGTATATGTATGTATTCAGCACTCTAAATGCACTATATACCACGACATTCAACAAAAATAAAAAACAATCAACACATTTTCCAAAATAACACTCGACGAATTTGCAACCATTCATCATTTGCAATGCACAATATTCAACAAAACAATCAACATATTTTAAAACATTCCATTCAGGCTGTCAACTCATAACTCAAACCAGCTTTAATCAACACGGAGAGGTATAACCAGCGCTCAGAGGTATTCGAGCTTATGGAGCATACCATGGCCTTCAAAAATTGTCAACTTCAACACTATACAGCACGCACCATAACAAACAATGGCCTTCAAAATAGCGCAGCCCAATTCAACGTTCAACAAACCAGACGTAGTATTCATGGTTCTTCAATGCAACACTTCATTCACATTGTTTGTGCACACAGTCTTACGGTGGCCATTAATGGAGAGCCATCACATGGTCAGTCAAATGCACAGACTCGCTCCTCCAAATGCATCAATTTCCAGGTTTTGATGGAGTTTAACTCAATTTGCAATGCCTCAACACTCACGGTCCTTAAGAAAAATTCCAATGCTTGTAGATCAGCAACGCATAAATAATTCTACACATTCAGTTAAGAAGGAGATGCTAGCGGACAGAGGATAATGGCAGAAAAATAGGAGTTGAGTTACAGGACAGAGGAAAACTAAAAATGGGGCTTGACTCTGATACCATGTTAAGTCAGGCATTCGGTAACTCCACGAATATGTATTTCATTAAGAGAAATCAATAATATATACAAGGAGAGGGAGACTATTGGGATTCATCTTCCAATGCTTATTTTCCTATCTACAAGGTTTACATGAATATCAGAATCCCTTAGGATTAGGTATCAACACATAAGGCGCTCAATAAAACCCTGATACTTAAGCGTAATTTAAATGCATTTGTCCCTAGTGGTACTGGGATTTTGCTCCTGTTGATTGGAGTAGAGCAACAAGGGTTTTACTTGCCTAAGTGCCAAGGCTTGCAAAGGGGCACACAGGACAACCACTTAGCAGATTATTAATTTAATTTACCATTTCCTAATGTTGGATTTAGGAAAAAATAAAAAGCCTAAAGTCAACATGTGATTAGATCTCAACCCTTCATCATGAGTTAATCTCAGCGATTGAAGATGATGGTGGGCCCAGGTCAACTTACTAGGGGCAATAAGGCACAAAAGTGGTCAGTTCGATTTGGCATAAAGTGTGTGTGTTAGCTCAGCAAAAGTAGGGTAGGGTTTCAGCAGCTCTGCAGCAAGTTCAATGACCGAGAGAGAGAGAGAGAGGACCGAATGGCCTCAACTTCAGCTCAACATCAGACCCATACTGCACAGGTCGTATAGGTCGAGTCACTTGTGGGGGTGAATGAGATTTGTTTGGGAGTTGTTAAGGGATTTTTGTTATAAAAGGAAAGTGTTCCCTTCTTGCAATATTTTCTCAAGAAAAAATTGTTGAAGCTAATAGAAAAAACAGACACAGATTGCATGTTTTCCCCATAGTTGGGGTTTCTTGGGTATATTTGGTGTTTTATGTGTTGCATGTGTTTGTCTTCAGTTTTATTTACTTCTGTTGTGCATGCTATGGTTAAAAACTCAATAGTGTTTGTGATATAAGTTTCAGAACAACAGTTTAGTTGTATTTCTGGTTGCATGCTTAGAAAATCAAAAATCAAAAATCAATTATTGGGTTTAATGGAAATATAACATGGTATTAGAGCATGGCCTCCAATTGAAGACCAAGCACATGTTTTATCTTCAAGAGTCGGTTCAACGTTCAGAGGGATCAAGTTCATAAGCAGCTCAACTTAGCACAATGGCATACTAGGGTCTCAGATTTGAGGATAGGTTGGATGGAGCATCCAACTTCTACTCATGGCATGAGAGGATTGGCGTGGCGTTGGAAGAACAAGGGGTGTGGGAGTTTGAGAATGATATCCCAATTGCACCAAATGACCATCAGCAATTGGCACACCATAATAAGAAAGATGCCAAGACAAGAAGAATCATCCTAGTAGGAGTCAAAGACCACATTATTCCTCACTTGACCAGAAAGAAGACAGACAAAGTTATGTGGACAACCATCATTGACCTCTATCAGGATTCGAGCGAGGCTAGAAAGCTAGTATTGAAGGATAAACTGAGAACCATCAGATTATCCAAGTCAGAATCCATTGTGTCTTACCTCACCAAGTTTACCCATGTAAGGGACGAGCTAGCTAGTGTGGGAGAGACAAATATAGATAGAGACCTTGTGAGTTTTTCCCTTATGGGTTTCATCAAAGCTTGGGAAACTTTTACGAACAGAATATGTGCCAAGGAGAAGCTTCCAAACTGGGAACGACTATGGGGTGATTGTGTCCAAGAAGAAATTCACAAACATGGTCAATTAGGGTCTCAAAACCCTTTCCAAAAAGTTTGACTCAATAATCGCGGTGATCGAAGCAACAAAAGATCTTACTCAACTCTCTATAAATGAATTGATGGGGTCTCTTCTCTCCCATGAAACCAAAATCAACAGAAATGATAATTCCTCACTTGAAAATGCATTAAAGACTCAAGTTTCTTTTTACAGAGGCGGAGGAAGAGATAGAAAAGGCAGAGTAAGAGGCAGAAGAGGAAAGTACCAAAAAGATAATCAGGAAGAGTTAGAAAAAAAAGGGGGAGCAACGACAAAGCCTCATAGAGGTATGATAAAACTAAGATCGGATGTTATTATTGCAATAATCTAGGTCATTACACTAGAGAATGTAGAAAGAGAAAGATTGATCTAGAAAGACAAAATGCCAATTATTCAAATACCTCTAAGAACAATGAAGAATTTTAGTTCCTTACGTGTCTTGCTACCCTTGAAACCTCAAATGATGTATGGTTTTAGATAGTGGATGTAGTAATTACATGATTAGAAATATAGATTTGATTTCAAATTTGGATAAATTAGTGAAAACAGGAGTTAAATTAGGCACAAACTCTGTTGTTAATGTTTAAGGGTAAGGGAGTGATCAATATCATGACCAAACAAGGCCAACAAAAACATATACCAAATGTGTTCTATGCCCCAGGTTTGAAACATAACTTGATTAGTGTTGGTCGAATCACTCAAATGGGATACAATGTTGTCTTCAAGTGAGAAGAGTGTTCCATTTATGATAAACCTCCTAGTAAGAATTAAATGTTCATTTAAAGCTCAAACCGAATGTATCCACTTGTTATGACTTCTAACAAATAGGATACTTCATTCACCCAAAAGGCAACCTACATGTATGATTTTTGGTTATGAAATTCCAAATATGGTCATCTTAATTTCCATGGTCTGAAGTTGTTGCAATAGAAAAGGATGGTAAGAGGTCTTCCTTCCATCCACGAACCACTTGGCACTTATGAGTGTTGCATTCTTACAAAGCAACACAAGGACAGTTTCCCTAAAGGTGTATCCCATAGAGAAAAGGATCCCCTAAAGCTAGCTCACATTGACTTGTGTGGACCAGTGCAGACTCAATCGCTTGGAGGAAGTTATTTTTTTTACTTTCGTAGATGACTATAGCAGAAAGACTTGGGTGTACTTCCTTGGAAAGAAATCAGAAGCATTTGACATGTTCAAAAAATTCAAATCATTGGTCAAGAAGTAAAGCAGTTATCAGATTTAAGTGTTGAGATCAGACATAGGAGGAAAATATGATTCGAATGATTTTAATGATTTCAACAAGGCATCAAATGACAATTCACGACTAGATATATACCACAGCAGAATGGTGTAGCAGAGAAGAAAAACAGAACTATCATGAACATGGCGAGGAGTATGCTTAAAGAGAAAACCTTATCACATGATTTTGGGGAGAAGCAGTAACTTGTTCCATGTATATTTTTAATAGGTCACCCACAAGATGTGTGAAAAATAAAGAGCCACGAGAAGCATGGTCAGGTAAGAATTCTTGTGTAGCACACTTCAGAGTTTTGGGTTGCATAGCTTATGCTCATGTACCTAAACAACTGAGGACAAAATTGGATGAAGAAAGTGGGAAATGTATTTTCATTGTATACATTGAATAGTCGAAGACCTACAAATTGTACAATCCAGTAACCAAGAAAGTGAGTATCAGCAAAGATGTAGAATTTATAGAAGAAAAGCTGTGAGAAAGAAGTATTGAGAAGCCCAAGAAGCCCATAACCATAGGGACATCAATTCCACGTGCTAAATAAGCGGCAAAAGAAGAACAAGTTGAACAACAAGGTTCACAAGTACAATAACTAGAAAGGAGCACTCCATCAAGGACTCCAAGAAATTCAACTTAAAGAGAACCATCAAGTTTGTCTGTACCAGGTTCTCAATCTAGTAATAATTATGAGTCAACTCCTAGAAAGATGAGAAATTTGCAAGATATATATGAAGAGTTAAACTCTCATTCAAATTATGCATTGTTCACCTATCAACCCACAATTTTTTAGGAAGCAATCAAACAAGAACAATGGATTAAGGCAATGGATAAGGAAATAAATCCATTGAGAGAAATTAAACATCAGATCTAGTTGATTTACCCAAAGACAAAGAATGTATTGGAGTAAAATGGGTTTATAAAACTAAACTGAATGAAAAAAGTGAAGTGGATAGATATAAGGCAAGATTAATGGCAAAGGGGTTTTCGAAACAACCCACAATTGATTTTGAAGAAACATTTGGACTCATTGCCAGATTGGACACGGTACGAGCAATTTTAGCATTGGCTGCCCAAAACAAGTGGAAGGTATATCAAAGGGATGTGAAATCTGCATTTCTAAATCACATTCTACAAGAAGTTTGTGTGCAGTAGCCACCAGGTTATGAGATCAAAGGACATGAACACAGTGTACAGGTTGAAGAAAGCTCTTTATGGGCTCAAAAAAGCCCAAAGAACTTAGTACAGCAGGATAAATTCATATATTATCAAAGAAGGCTTTAGCAGAAGTGGTAGTGAACCTATACTTTACACAAAGGTAAATCAGCTTGGTCAAATCTTGATTGTTTGTTTGTATGTTGATGATATGATTTATACAGGAGATTTATCAGTAAATGACTTTAAATCTGCTATAAAAAGGGAGTTTGAGATGACTGCTTTAGGCTTGATGAAGTTTTTCCTTGGCAAAGAGGTAAATCAATGAAAACATGGAATTTTACATGTCAAACAAAATATGCATCTAATTTTTTAACAGTATTTAGAATGAAAGATTGTAAAACAACACCCATACTTGTAGCAATAGGAACAAAACTCGTCAAAGAAAACAAAGGTGCACATACAAATCTAACAACATTCAAGAGACTTATTGGCAGTCTCATGTATCTCAAAACTGCGAGACCAAATATTATGTATGCAATTAGCTTGATTTCCAGATTTATGGACACTCCTAAAGACATGCATTGGAAAGTTGGAAAAAAAAATAGATTGCAAGAACAACATGATATGGCAATTTATATTAAAGGGTAGAGAATGATATTTTAATTAGCTATACGGACAGTGACTTTCCAAATAGTCTATATGATAAGAAGAGTACTTCAGGATATGTTTTTCATTATGGTTCAAGGGTAATATCATGGGCATCCAAGAAGCAGCCCATTGCGACACTCTCATCAACAAAGCCAAAGTATGTATCAGCAGCCCATCAAGTAGTGTGGTTACATGGAATTCTTAGCAATCTTCAACAAAGGCAAGAAAATCAACTCCAATCTATTGCGACAATAACTTAGCGATAATGTTAGTTTTTCTACAACCCAACACCTGGTATATAATTCCCAGTAAAAAATTACTGAATAAACACACAGATAGGTTCCTAACAAAAAATATTTAGCAGAAGCAATTAACGATCTAAATCATATGAATACACAGATTTTTGCCCAACAAATCATATCTTCATTAATAAAACTCAGAACCTACTAGGGCTCCTGTCTTGGGATAATGGCCTAGCTAAGAAAATACAGATTACAATATTGAAATTTTCAGGATCTAACCCAACAGATCCACTCCCTCTTGCAGATCTAGATATCCAGCCTCTTTGCACTCCCTTGGACCCAGCACACGCTCACTGAAATACTGCTCTCAATCTTGTGTTGTTGTTGTGTCTCTTCTCCCTCTCCCTAGCCTTGTTTTTATAACTTTGCATTGAGCAAAACCCTAACCCTAACCATAATCTCAAAGTGATTGACGGCCGAGATCAGATCTGGCCTCACTTGAGATCAATGGATAAGATTAAAACTTACTCAAGTAAATTACTTTACTTTTACTAAGTTTTATTAGCTCAATAAGCCAACATATTAATATGTATTTTTTCCTAAGTTAGACTTAGGCTAGGTTACATCAACAACTTGCTCATCAATTTGCTCAACAACTTGCTCAACCTAGAACAAGTGTTCTAAGGAGATGTGGACAACTTCTGCACGCCTAGACACAAGGCTTGTGCAGAAGTACCTGCCCAAGCTACAAACTTCAACAAATAGCACTGTCCAAAAATCATGTTTTTCACCAGGAAGATACTAGGTATCATTTTATTAGAAAGCTTGTAAATAAGGGTAAATAGAATCATATAAATCACAAGACCAATTGGCTGACATATTCACAAAGCCATTGGCAATAGATGTTTTTGAATTTCATTGAAAGAATTTAGAAGTGATAGACGAAGTATTTAGTGAATATAATTAAGGGGGAGTAATAGAATAATATAATTACATCGCTAGTTAATTTGGTATTGGGCTACAGCTTCAGTTCAGTTAGATTAGATACAGTTACACCGTTGTAACTTATCATTTTACGAAAATAGCAAAGAGAATGATGTTGAGCATCAGTTTTACAATCTTTTTCGTTAATGTGCATGTGTGTCTAACTGTAGCAACAGCTTGTAATTCCTGTCTCTATTTAACACAAAATAGGCATAGCAAAATGACTTTGCTTCCTAATGTTGATGACTCTTCGGCCTCAATACAAGTAACATTAACATTTTTCTACCATTTATCAACCTTTTTGATTGATTGGTTGATATGAGAGAGACATTTTCATTGCCCTCACAGGCATTTATCAGATAAGGTTTTCCTTCTTTGATCCATTGGTATATGTTCTCTCTTCTCAAAGAGATGGCATCTCTATCCCCATAAATATGATTTTCTAAACACCATTTCACAAACATCACAAGGGATCACGATTCACATCATATTCCAGCTCATTCCCATCAAGTGCATCAACAAAAATGCAAAAATATTTGGCATCCCACATTATTGTTAAAAAGCCAATTAAGAAGAAATTACACTAGCACAGATACATCATTATCCGTGATCTTTTAAGTGCCGAGAGGTTTGCACCTGGTTTTTATCCCTGTTAATGCATAACAAAACAAAATTGGGATTAAAATGAATCTATGCTAATTTAAGATTTCAGCCAGTAACCATGTACATATAGAAGATAGTTGTACATTTATGTTGGAACTTGGATATTTTTATGGGCAACTGCGATTATACGTATACCGTTCTTCAAGTTCAAGATGGAAAGAGGTATTAACTGATATTTCCTCCATCTTGCAAGGTTACATGGAGATCCTATGCCCTAGAATTTACACGAAAAACAAAATTTTGAAATTATGACTGATTCTTTGTAACTTCCCTTGATCTTTTCTTAGGGAAAGACAGTCTCAGTTATTGTATCTCTCTGGCTTTCGTGATTTTGGTCAACGTTGTCATTTCAAGGTTTCCGACATCTCACTCAAAAACAAAACAATAGAATGTTTGATAACCAGCTGAGTGTCAAGTACATTAATTCAACAAAATCGGCGAGACAAAGCATAAAAGCGGAAGAAACTGACCCGGCAATGGTAGAGAGAGAAATGTTGTGTTGCTGCCCTCTCCATGATCTCTTCAAATGAGAGAGACTGCACCTCCACGCCATCACTGATACCCTTTACTTTCTAAAGGTTTCATCGCATAACCATGGCTTTAAGCAGTGGAAGTTCGTTGTTATGGGTAGGTAACCTTTGAAGCCTGTGAGGTCCGACTGCACATAAATATCACGAGGTCACTATCCATCAAATTTTCCTACATGTTTTATTTATATATATATATGTATCTCTATATATAAAATAAAAGAAACCATAAAAATTATTATTGTATAGAAATTAGTTTAGCTATATAAGTTAAATTAATTATATATAGAAATTAGGTTAAATAGTTGATGAATCTGTGTTTATGTATAAAAATTAGTTTAGTTATATAAGTTAAAATAAATTATATATAGAAATTAGTCTTATAGTAAATAGTTGATGAATGTGCATAGATTTAGGATAGTGATACAAACTAGAAAGACAATTATGGCAATAAAATTGGCAACTATTTAAATTTTAGGGTTAGGAGTCCACCACATAACATAAAAAATTATTTTAATAATGGAAATAATCACAAATCCTCACTTATAAAACGTAAGGAACTTAATAAATTTAATCTCCCCCACTGTGAGTGAACATGACAAGCATGAGGGGATGTGATAGGCATTGGTATGCAAGGGGCAAATGGAAGGCGGGAGCCTCCCCCATTTGGCAACAGTGCAATAAACATGGTATGATGACTAGTTGAACTTGTAACAACAAGCATAATGAAGGATGGTGGAGTTGGATGATGAGCGACACGACCTTGTCCAGTATAATTTGAAAAATGAAAATATTCATGAGTCTATGTTGGGAATGTACGAGCGAAGGAAACTCCATGAAAGGAAAATTTGACGCCCAAGAAAATTGGTTCCATTCACATTCACAATGGTAGATTTGCCAACTCACATATCTTCAATTGTCCTTTGACAAACTCCCTATTTGATTTTATAAAGCATTTTGGCTCATTTTCATCCAGTAGTTCTAGGAGCAAAGTTGCGTCTCTCATTACTATTAGCAGAGAAATGTTTGGGGTTTTATTTCCTAGTTGAGTTTAGAGGATAGAGGTTTTGGAGCACAAAGTGCTTGTGAACTAAAATTCAAAGGCGACAATACAAGCTCTAAGGTTCTGCTTTTGGATTTCCTATCAACAAGTTTCACACTGCTCTTATTTCTCTATCATTGCTTCTTTTCTCTTGGAATTTTTCCTTTTTTGCTTTGGTTGGAAAGTAGTTGGGTTAAGTTGGGCATTTTCCATCCCTTGTCTCTACCTTCTCAATTATAGCTCCTTTTCATTAAAGTTTCTATCTTTTTCAAAGGAAGACTCATGTTGGCTTTCGAGTTGGATTATGTTTCTTGTCTGCAATCTTTTATTGGTGTTGGCACTAGGTGTTCTTGTAGTCCTCAACCTCTAATTTCGCCTTCCCTGTACTCGAGAACCTTTCTTCTTTCCTCAAACTGTCAATTTCCCTCCTTGTCCTGGGTTCTTCTGTGTGTGTGTGATCTTCCCAGTGCCAAACTCAACTCCTTCACTATGCCTAGATAAGGACATTGAGGAAACTATGGGGGACATTTAAATAGCTCTCCCTCATTCAGCTTCACAGCACAATGCGCTATTGAGCATTTTGTTACTAGCTATGTTCATTATGTTCCCTCTGCAATTCAAGCTCAAATCCAAGAGACCTAGCAGAAGGCGAGGCTAAAACGTTGTTTCATAGCAGATGCAGATGTGGAAGCTAAGGTTAGAGGATGGATCCTTAACGCAAGAAGCACCACCACTAGAAACACAAGATAAATATAGACCATCAACATCTTTTGGAAGCTAAAGAATGTAATGGGGAAGATCTTGGTGGAATGATCAAAGGCACAACATGAAATCATGTTATGTATTGATGAACTCCAAAAGTAAACAAACAAGCTCACTCACATAATCTCAATCCTAGCAAAGAAGATAGTTGATATAGTTTTCTCAACATCAAATGAAGAGGAGGCTTATCTTGATACAATACAAGTTGATTCACCATCCAAGTAGATGGTCCTTCAATTAAATCTTGTGTTTATTTTCATTAGCACCAGCGTTGTAAGCATAGCTATGAATTTTCAGGTCTTTGTTAGCACAACCAGATAAGTTAAAACGTTAATATCTTGTTTTTTTTTCTAGTTCAAACAATATGTATGGAAATCTTTGTCATAATGATGAACCACATTGGTTGGGGAGAGGCAATGGAGCTATGTGGTTCGCGTAAGTTGAAGGCCTGTGGTGAGGGTCTATACACTGAGTTGGTGTAATATAAAAGTTTCCAATAACCCTCAATAGGAGAGCAGTTTGTAGACTAGGGTTGGTTTTTTTACGTTTGCAGGTCGTTTTTATTTCATTTTTCATGTTAGTGGTTAATGGAAAACTCCACAGTTGAGGGCAGTGACAAAATAGAGGAAGTAGTGGACTTTTCATTCGATCCTTGTGACTATGCACCAATCTAGACAAAGGTGCCACTGCAGGTGCATGAGGTGGAGGTTTGGGAGACAGTTGACACTATGAATTTGGGAGTTAACGAGGAACTTTAGCCTAGAGAGACAATTATGTCAGTCGCCTCTTTTGTCTCCCCTCTTTTCTACCCTCCTGGAGAGGGTAGGGGATCACCACCTGAGTTAAGGTCCTACAGTGGTGCTCCTTAGGGGATCATCAAACTCACGATATAACCTTCAATCCTGTAATAAGAAGAGGGACTATGTTTCAAATGTGGGGGGCTTGGGCCCTTCCTCCTCGATCAAGTCTGGAGGACAAATATGGAGAAGAAAATCCAATATCTTAAGGGAAAAAATTAAGGCTAGTCTAGACGTTGCAGCTAGTAGACAAAGGCATATAGTTGGGGCGCTTACACAGTGTGTTCCCCTAGCCTTGTACCCTAATGATTTTCCTCTCTTTCAATTGTCGGGGCCTTGCTAGCCCTTCCAAAAAAACTAGCTTTGAGGAGTTTGGTTCAATCTAAACACACTGATATTATTTTCTTACAAGAAACACTGTGGTATGGGAAATCAATAGTCAGGGCATTGGAATCTATGTTTTAGGGTTACATTTTTGTGGCATCAGATGCAAAAGGGAGAGCTAGAGGTCTCGTTGTTGGCTTTAACCAAAAATCTATTAATATTATAGGCACCTGGGATCTGATATGGTGTTGGGAGCTGATATTTTTTCTTCTGAATTGGGGAAGGAACTAAAAGTGGTTAATATTTACGAGCCTTACCAGGAAAGGATTGCTTTATGGGGTTTGTTGATGTCTCATTCCTTTATGAAAGTTGATAATTCAGTGGTTGAGGGGGATTTGAATTTTTCTCTTGGGGCCTATGAAATTTGGGGCCCTCACACCCATGTGGATTCCCTATCTGACTATTTCAGCAACCTTCCATAGGAACAGAAGTTGTGTGATCTAGGTTTGATTAAGCATAAGCCCACCTTGAGAAATAGGAGAATTGGTGAAGCAATGGTTGCAAGGTGGATTGGCCAATTTCTTATGGTTGAGTCTTTATTGGAAAGGAACCATCTATTTCATCAAATCCCATTCAAATTCAATGTATCATGGTTAAAATATGAATCTTTTCCTACTATGTTTTGAACCTCCAATTTGTCTTTTTTTTTACAGTTTATCTTCCCTTTTTCCACTTATTTTGTCACATATTTTCACTTCATTTCATCTTCTCCATGGATTAAGAATCATCCAAGACATATAATACATTGAAAATGTAAATGCCCATCATCAACTCAAATCTATATATTTTGCTTTGCGAAATTGGTTTAACTAGACAATGGTCACCGAAACGTGCATTTTATGCAACTAACCTAATATTTCACAGCTCGATCCAAAGTTCTATAGGTTTGCATGTGGTAGAGATCAGCCAAAGCATATGAGAAGCAACTAAATGTTGTCAATATGGGGGTCCACCTATTGGTCATAGATGGAAGTTTACAGTTTGGGCGTATCTTGTTGGTAAAACCTATGGCCACTGTGGCAATGATGCACATGTAATACATAGAATATCAAGCAACCAGTTCCATAATCAAGTGAGCGAGGATAATTAGAAAAGGACCAATATTTGAAGACAAAATTGAAGTTAATGATGTGTCAAGAAGTGCCTTCTCATGATTCGCTCCTTCAATAGTGAATCATGAGAAGAAAAACTCCTATTTCAATTCACAAACTTAGATGTCGATTTCAAATCTAGTTTCTAGGAAATAATTTCTCAAGTTGTTTAATTTTGAGGCATTATAATAACACTTCATTTGTAAGTGAAATACAGTTCAAAGATTATTATTATTTTGAAGTTTATTGGTGTGAAGACTTTGTTTACATGTTGTGAATAATATAAATTATGTTCATGGCATTCTCATAATTGTTGATGGTGATTGTATTCTTGTGATTTGAGCTTTCAATACCTCACACTCCTCAAGAGGGCCCCTTGAATACATGTGAGAATAGTGTAGATGATTTTCATTCTTTCCATCTAATTTCTTTATGCTTTGCATTCAAATTAAAACTCTATTTCATTTAGATGCTTTGTTCTTAATTAGAATTTATCTTTCCTTTTACTTATTTGCCTTTGCTTTTCTACAAGTTAAACGCTTGATCAAAGATAAAAAAAACAACCAAAAATATTTACTTTGATTTTCTTTTCTAGCTTAGTCTCACATTTATTTTTGATAAGTTAGTATTAGCTCTCGTTCAAGTATGCGCACACTAGTAGTCTCTTAGGTTTTCAATTCATGCTCCTGCTTTCCATTTTAGTATAAATTTCATCACTCTTGCTTTCTAGAATAGTTTTGCTTTCACAAGTAAAATAGTCTAGATTTACTTTCAAAGCCTCGCATATTAGAATTGTGTTTAATTCATAGATAAAAATTACTTTTTAAAATCAATAGATTAGATTTGGTTTCAAGCACAATAGATTAAATTAAATTTCAATGTTCATAGATTAATAATAGATTTAATTTTAAACTCTTGTAGATTAGAATTTGCTTTTATGTTTAATATCATAGAATTCAAAAGTTTTCATAGTTTAGAATTACCATAGTTTGCTTTGATGTCCTTTATATTTCAAGTCTTGCGATATTTTCTTAGATATAGTCTTTGAGAAAGAACGTGTGTGTGTGTTCACTAAGATCTTTTCATAAATAGGTTTTTATTTTCAAATTGCAATTATTTTAATAGAATAGTTTTCATTATAATTGAAAGTTGATAGCCTAGCATATATAGTGCAAGTATACTTAGCAAGTTCAGGAACCCTAGATTGATAATTTAATGCAAGTAATTTAACCAATAATTAAATTACCCAACATTTTTGGTGTCGTTGTCAGGGAAGTATACATAGGTGTTCAATTTTAATTTAGGATTTTTTTTTGCATATACACAACTCTATTTAGGAGGAGTGGTAAGACGAGAGGTAAGAACCCGTGCATCACGATTGCAAGGTTTTTCCTAAACTAGCGTTATCATGATTGCATTTTATTATAGTCGTATTTATTCTTTAGATGCATAATTAACTTGTATTAAAATAATTTAGGATGCATGTAAAGAGAACGAGATTCTAGGGGTATATTTGTTAGTAGAGGACGTAGTTCAATTCCAACATCACCCACCACCCCCGCTAGACTACACAGTGCCACACCACCTTATGTTACACACATTTCATCATTCGCAGGTAGATCAAGACTCCTTGAAGTTCAAAGATTGGAAATTCTACCTAGAGAATCACCAACTTCATCTACAACAATGGTAGAAGAACCTACATCCCCAACTGAAAAGAGTCAAATTCCTTTCTTCTACATGTGAGCAACTCATTGGACAAGAGTTAGAAATACCTAGTGGAGAGGAAGAAGAAGATGAAACTTTTCTTGAAGAACCATTAACAGAGGAACAGGAAGAAGAGTAATTAGTTGAAAACAACCCTATTGAAGAACCCTATATAAGCTCTGAAGAATCTATAATGGCAGGTGAAGAAGGAGAAGTGCATAATGGAGAAGAAAGACCAAGAATTGGTGGAGGTAGAGGTACAATACCATAAGGAAATGGTAGAGGTGGTTGAAGTGGAAGAGGAGGAAGAGGAGATAATGGAGGTTTTCCTGAAGACGAGGATCATTTTGGTTTCCCTATTCAAGATATTGATACTATTGACATCATGAAAAACATATCTCCATATATTTTCCCTAACTTTCATGGTATGAGAACTGAGGGTCCAAAAACATTTCTTTTTGAGTTTGAGGTATTGTGTAGATCATAATACTATTTGTTTGATAATCAAAATCTAAAACTGTTTCTTGATACATTAAAATATGGGGCTCTTAAATTATTCATGGGTAAAGGAGCCAATTCTATAAGGACATGGGATGATATGAAAAGAATATTCTTAGAAAAATACAAAGATTATTGCATACATCATGACCTTAGGGAAGAAGTTTTCAAAATGACCCAAAAAGAGGATGAAAGCCTTGAAGTTTTAGTGGAGAGATTTACTTATAATGTCAAAATAGCTAAATTGCATGATTTAGGAGTAGACATATTAAAAACTCTTTTACTAAAAGCCATAAGGGATGAATGGAATGATATTCTTAACTTAATGGGTAAAGGAGACATGTCTCAGTTATCTTTCAAGAGATTCATGAATTTTGAAAACATATTTCAAGAGGAAAGTCAAAATATGGCAGGAATCCAAGAGATGCAATGATGTCCAGAGTAAGTAAATCTGCATCGAGAATGGTAAGTAGAGAAAAACTTGGTAATTTGCTTGATAAATTTAAACTGATATTCTTGGAAATCTTAATGAACAATTAGATATGCTAAAAGTAAAAAACAAACAAAGAGTTGAACATGTTGGTTTATCTATTTATTGTCCTAGATATAGGAAGAAACATGCATTACGAGAATGTCCTCTTGATAGTGTTGAAATTTGTGTTATATGTGCAGAGACTCATGCTACAAAGGATTTCCCTTCAATACATGACTTAAGGCTAATTACCAAGAGGAAGATGGAACAAGTCAAACATAACCACTTTGTTATGTTTCTCCTAGAAGACCTTGGCAGCCTCATCAAACAGGTGTGGCACAAGATCCTAATGCACAATATCAATTGTATGCAGAACAACAAAATAATTAGAATACACCCCTAACATGGCAAACCTTGCCACCTCAACCACAAAATCCATCTTGGTCACAAGGATGGCAAGGTTCTTATGGTAGAAGTCCCCAGTATATTCAAACTTTCCAACAACAATGCCCTCAATACCAACCTTAGTATTATTCTCCCCCCCAACCTCCACAACCTATCCAACCACAATTTCAACCTCATTTGACTTCAAGTCAAACCCTTCCATTACCATCCACTTCATTTCCTCAAAAATCTAATTAAATACCCGCACAACCACTCCACAATCCCAATAATAAAACACCTCAATAACCCATCTATAATGTTAAGGCCCGTAATTTTCAAGATACTATGATAACTCCTCTAGATTTAAATGATGCCCAACTTAGATCTGGTCGAGTCTTACAAAAGAAATCACCTCTAGTTATCATCCAAGAATATAGAGAGGAGAAAAATCCTGGAAAGGGTGCATCTCTTGAACAGGAAAAGACTCCTCCCATGGAAAATATTCATATACAATTAGATGACAATAGAATAAAATAAACTCCTACAATTCCAATAGCTAAACAAGCCTCTACTTCATTACGAAATCCTCCCTTTTTGAGATAATTCAAATTCATAAAGGAATAGAGAGGCAAATAATTTTACCTTATTATAACATGCTAGATGAATTGAAAAATATTTGCATCGAGATTCAATTACTTTAAGCTATAAAGGAACTACCTATATTTGCAAAGACAATAAAGGAATTGTGTATCAAGAAAACTGGAAGAAAAAGAGAAGACATTAAAAAATACAAAAGTTGTGGATATTATGATGGGAAACCAATAATTGAAAAATATTTAGATTCAGGTAGCCCATTGTAAAAATCCATATCGATGGTATTAAAATTCCAACACTTGGTTGACTTAGGTGTAGCTATTAATATCATGAGAAAAAATACTATGGATTAATTAAGGTTAACCAATCTTCAATATACTCCAACTTTATTGTAATTAGTAGATAAATTTGTTATCAAACCTAATGGTATATTAGAAGATGTATCAATGTCCCTGGATTCTTGGGAGTATCTTGTTGACTTTATGATATTAACTCACAAACAAAATTTAGGACATCCATTGATTCTTGATAGACCCTGGTTAGCTACAATTGATGCATTCATAAGTTGTAGGTTTAGTGATTTGTTCATTTTTTATGGCAATTCTACTAAAAAGTTCACATTATATCCACCTGCAAAAACAATAATTGAGATAGAAAATGAAGTTTGGATTGAAAATGATGATGTAGACTTTGAAAATATTCAACCAGTATTAACTATTTCACAAAAAGATGAAGAAGATCAATTAATAAATTTAATGAATAATCATGATTTTTCTTCATATTGTGAGAAAAATTACTCAGTACATATACTAGATCAAAGTTTTCAAGAAGATTGTGGAGTTGAATATTTCTAATCTCAATAGTTGAAATATTATTAAACTCCATGGAAAAGTCTGGCAATTCTTTGGTAGAAATTTATCTAGATAAAACATTAAATATTAATAATAACTTGGAGGAATTTCAAAAGAAACAATTGATAAAGATGCTACAGAAATACTCCTCTGCATTTGCATGGGAATACACTGACATGAAAGGAATCAATCCAAATGCATGTATGCATCACATTTATATACAAGAGAATGTCAAAGCAGTAAGACAATCTCAAAGAAGGATGAAACCTAATATGAAGGGGATTGTTAAAGAGGAGTTACAGAAATTGCTTAAAGTGAATTTCATTTACCCAATTTCAGATAGCCAATGGGTTTCACCCTTGGTTATTGTGCTTAAGAAAAATGGAAAGTGGAGAGTATCCATAGATTATCGAGAATTAAACAAAGTAACTCTAAAAGATCATTTCCCACTACATTTTATTGAGCAAGTAATAGATACTCTAGCAGGGAAGAAATATCTCTCATTTCTTGAAGGTTCCAGTGGATACAATAAAATTCAACTTGCACCTAAAGATCGCTTTTTATTTTTTTTACATGTCCATGGGGTAAGTATGCTTAGAGGGTACTTCCTTTTGGTTTATGTAAAGCACCTGCTACATTCCAAAGATCAGTATTAGGTATCTTTTCTGACTTGATACATGTCTATGTAGAAGTTTATATGGACGAATTTACTGTTTATGGGAATACTTTTGAGGAAGCTATGGAAAAATTAGACAAGGTCCTTGTTAGATGTAAAGAAGCTAATATTTCATTGAGTCATGAAAAATGTTTTATGATATTTAACGAAGGAATAGTTCTGGGCCACATATTTCAAGCGTTAGAATCAAAGTGGATTCATCAAAAGTTGAAGTTATCTCCAAAATTTCAGTACCAACATGCCAAAGAGATGTTAGAAGTTTTCTCAAATTTACATGTTACTATAGAAGGTTTACAGAAAACTTCACAAAGATAGTTTCACAAATTTTCAAACTACTCACTAAGCATTGTGAATTTTATTGGAATTATGATTGCCAAAAAGCTTTTGAGATGTTAAAATAAAAACTTTTTGAGGCACCAATTTTAAGAGGACCAAACTCATCCCTTCCAATTCATATTTCTACTAATGCTTTAGATACAACTTTGGCAGCTATATTGGGACAAAAAGACTTAACTCCTTATGTTATTTACAATACAAGTAAAAATTTGATTCCTATAGAGTTAAATCATATAGTTATAAAAAAGGAGTTTTTAGTTGTTGTTCATGCCATTAATAAATTTAGACATTATATCACTGGTTATGAGACTTTCATTCATACAGATCATTCTGTTATTAGATATCTTATGAACAAACCAGTTAATAACACCATAATTACTAGATGGGTTTTATTGTTGCAGGAATTCAATATTAACATTTTAGATAGGTCAGGAAAAGAAAACACAGTTGTTGATTTCCTTTCTAGGATGCAAAATGATAATAATGGTACTCTTGTAGTAGACAATTTTCCTGACAAATATTTTTTGCAGTATCTACTCAAACTCCTTGGTTTGAAAATATTGCTAACTATTTGGCTATAGGGAATTTTCCTCCACAATTATCAGTAATAGAAAGACAAAAGCCATCAAAGTCAGTGCACCCTATCCTTAGATAGAGGTAGAATTGTACCGAAAAGGACCTGATTTGATCATTAGAAGATGTGTTCAAGAAGATGAAGTACCTAAGACACTAAAAACATGCCATGATGAACCATGTGAAGGAAACTTTGCTGATAGGAGAACCACATATAAAGTACTTTTGGGATATCATTAGCATTCCCTTTTTAAGGATGCTAAGGAATATTCAAAAGATGTGATAGTTGTCAAAGAGTGGGAAGACCTATTCAATCAGATGAGATGCCTCTACAACCACAAGTATTAGTAGAACCTTTTGGAAAATGGGCTCTAGATTTTGTTGGACACTTGTTGGACCCATCAATACCCATCCAGATGAAAGAGGTATATACTTGTTTGTATTGATTATGTTACCAAATGGGTAGAAGCTAAGCCACTTACTTTTGCTACTAAAAATGTTGTTGTTACATTTCTTTTTGAGGATATTTTCACTCGATTTGGTTTTCCAAGAGAAATTATAATAGATCATAGTGCCCAATTTACATCCAAGTTAGTGCAAAAGATTATGGATCATTACAGGATCAAGCATCGTAAATCCACTCCATATCATCTACAAGCCAATGGGCAAGTGGAATCCACTAACTAAGTTCTTGAAGCTATACTAACCAAAATTGTACTTCTATATAGAAGAGATTGGGCAAATAAGCTTCCAGAAGCACTCTGGGCATATTGTACCACGTGGATAAATACTTCTAGACATACTCCTTATGATCTTGTTTATGGGAAGCAAGTTTTGCTTCCTATTGAATTCCAAGTGGAGACGTTCAAGACAACAACAAAGTTGGGGCTAGATCTCTCTGAAGCCCAGAAACAAAGGATGACACAATTGAATGAGTTATATGAGATCTAACAAGATGGCATTCAAAGAACAAGCATAATCCAACTATAGAGGACAAGATGGAATGCTAAGTTCATCAATTTAAGAAATTTCAACTAGGTGATTGGACCCTTCTTTTTTATTCCAAGTTTGAATATTTTCAAGGGAAATTTCAAACACATTGCCTTGGTCCATATGAGATAGAAACTGTTTTTTACAGTGGAGTAGTTAGAAATAAGGCTATTGATGAAGAGGGGATCACTTTCCTTCTCAATGAGCATAGATTAAAGTTATATCATAAGCCTTTGACAAGAAAAGAGTTTGTGCAAAATTTGCAAGAAAATTTTGATCTAAAGCTGGTAGGAAAAGGAGATCCTTCTCCTCTACTACCAAAAGAAATTTGATTTTTTTTCTCCAAAATAAAATTAAAAAATAAAAGAAAACAAAAGATAAAAAGAAAATAATAAAAGCATAGTTATGAAACTAGCATTGTTGGCATTCCTATGCAAAAGAATCTTAGTTGAAAACCAAGGGATCTTTGGCAACTTTAATTTTCTCCTTTCCTTTCCTTTTTCCCATCTCTTCTCTTCCCTTTCTTCTTTGCAAAATAATTTTTCAAGTTCAAAATAATTGCATTGAAGAATTTGTTTCTCTTTTAAAGAGAACCCATTAGCAACCATTAGCATCATCAGTGATTATAAACATCTAGCATCATCAAGTCTTGAGCAGTAGCCAACATCTGAAAAATTGAAGCAAAATTTTAAAGATTGTCAACATTTTGTAGCTAGTTCAACATTCTATAGTTGTTTATTTTGAAATTCACTTTGGACTTGCAAGCAAGGAAAATCAAAAGCATAAAAGTGAGGTATGCAACATCAGGTAATCATATGAATGGTTAATCATTTTCATTAAAGTAGGAACTATGGATCTTTGAGTTGATGGATTTATTATAACATTTAGATGGACTTTTAAATTAATGGCCTGCATTTATTTCATTGATGACCTTAGTCATAACCCACTCCCTATCATCTCACACTCCCTATTATTTTATTCCATCATAATTAAAAATTTCCTTATTGCATACAAATAACTCAAATCCCAATATCCATGATGATATTAATGGATACATCCAAACAGATCATGGGTAATTATGAGTTAAAAAGGAGAATCCTACTCTAATATTGGCACCTTAGTCCACTCATATTGTTTAAACCTCACCACTGTCGAATTTCATTCATTTTGCCACTCATTTTTCCATTGATTACATTGTCAAAAGGGATGATTTGGAGGTGAGGCTTCTTCACATTGATGGGGGTTATTGTTCATCATGAGCATATAGGAATGAATTTCCTGAATGCTAACCCTCAAGTCCAAGAATAATTGCAGAAAGTGGAATGGTTCGAATTATTTGAAAATTTTAGTGGACATGAAATAGAAGTAACCATAGCATTTTCCTAGGCCTTTGATGGAGTAGAGGTAGAAATTGGGGACATTTAGCTTAAATTGATCAAGTCCTTCATTGCTAAGGCAACGAAACTTCTAAGGAGTGATGAAAGTTGGTTCAAGAATCAAAGATTAAAAGACAAACAATGAAAGTCCTTTCTACATAATTCAAGTGTGGATATCTAAACCTTGAAGAAAGGTATTCCTATCTCTGTACTAAAATCCAAATGGTGAAATTTATTGTTGGTGTTACAAAAATTCCTCACCTATGAAGGGAGGTATGGAACCCTACTCTTCTATCATGCTAGGTTGTTAATGCACTTTATGAGAGGAAAATAACTCAACCCTACTATATTATGTGGAGCCTGGAGAAGATGGCATTCAACATCTAGAGAGACTATTTAAACATAGACTAGGCCTTATATCATCATGGTTTGGTAAAAATCCTTGTAGGAGCACAATTGAAGATTAATGGTGATAATTGGCAAGATTTCCTTGTAAGGAATCATTTTGTGGAAAGCGCAGAGGAAGAAGAGATAAAAAAAATTAAGAGGATTCAGAGGAGGGTTTCTACAAACTTTAATGTCGAGCTTAAAACCAAAGAAAATGAGAATTTGGCCAATGAAAAGGAAGCAAAAACAAAGGTCCAAGATGTTTAGGATACATAGGATAACATTCCACTTAGCAAGTTGGTGAAGCACACAAAATTTTCAAAGGGTAGACCAAAGAAGAAGCAACAAAATCAAATGAAGAAAAGGAGAATGAATCAAAGAATGTCAGAAAGGAGAAAGCCAACACATTTGAACACATAGAGCCTCTAGGGAAAGATAGAAATAACTCTCAAGGTCATAACATTAAAAGGAAAAACAACAAGGAAATGATGGTGCCAAAGCAACAACCAAAGAAGAGTAGGAGGATGACTAGACGTATGACTAAACAAGTTAGTCATAGTCCACCTAAGACTATAGAAATTGACACGATCGACAAGACAGAGACGAAGGTGCTGCCAGATTCCCCTTCGAGGAAAAATATAGAAGTATAACTTATTCAACAATAGGCCCATGATTACTTAGAAACATTGGAAAGAGAAGCACAACAAGGAAAGGCAAATTCTCCTCTTGAACCAAAATTGCATAGTGACACTCCAATTGTTGATTACCCTGAATTAGAAACAAATATTTCTTCTCCAAAACAACAAGAAATTATCGATAAATTGAAGCAAGAGATCTTTAAACTTGAGTTGTTAAATAACCCTATGAAAGAAGAGAATTAGTTCGTGAAGGTACAAAATGAAAACATGTTTCTTAGAATGTGCTATTCGTATAAGAAAAATCATAAGCTTAAGAAAAATAACATGATGCTCCAACAAAAGAGTAAGGCATTGCAAGCTAAATTGTTGATGAGAAAGATGAGGTGGACACTGAATGTTAAAAGCAAGAAAAAACACATTATTCTTGATGTTTTATTGAAGCCACAAAGGCAGTCTAAAAAACATCACTGCAAGATTTGAAATTTAGTAACTCCCTGATGCACGAGGACATGGAATACCTTCGGCGTGGGAGAATGTTGAACCTCCAATTTTTCCTCTTTTTGATAGTTTATCTTCCTCTTTTCCACTTATTTTGCCACATATTTTCACTTCATTTCATCTTCTCCATGGATTAAGAGTCATCCAGGTCATAAATTAAAATCGTAAATGTTCATCATCAACTAAAATTTAGATATTTTTCTTTGTGAAATTGGTTTAACTAGACAATATCAACCGAAATGTGCATTTTTTGCAGCGAACATAATATTCCATGGTTGGATCTAAAGTTCTATAGGTTCACATGTGCTAGAGATCAGCCAAGGCATATGAGCATATACCAAATGTTGTCAATATGGAGGTCCACCTGTTGGTTACAGATGGAAGTTCATAGGTTGGGCGTATCTCGTTGGTCAAACCTATGGTCAACGTGGCCATTACGCACTTGTAATATGCAAAAGATGAAGCAACCAGTTCTATAATCAAGCGAGCAAGGATTATTAGTAGAGAGATATCTAAAGATAAAATTGAAGATGATGATGTGTCAAGAAGTGTCTTCTGATGATTCGCTCCTTTAGTAGTGAATCTTGAGAATAAAAGCTCCTATTTCAATTCAAATACTTAGATGTCAATTTCAAATCTAGTTTCTAGGCAAAATCTTCTCGATTTGTTTAATTTTGAAACATTATAAAAGTGCTTCATTTGTAAATGAAAGATAGTTCAAATATTATTATTATTTTTTAAGTTTATTGTTGTGAAGACTTCGTTTACATGCTGCGAGTAATATAAAATTTGTTCAAGGCCTTCTCGTAATTGTTGATGATGATTTTATTCTTATTATCTGAGCTTTCAATACCTTGCACTCCTCAAGAGGGACCTGTGAAGATGTGTGAGAATAATGTAGATGATTTTCATTCTTTCCATCTAATTTGTATATGCTTTGTGTTTAGATTAAAACTCTATTTCATTTAGAGCCTATGTTGTTAAATAGAATTTATCTTGCCCTTTACTCATTTGTCTTTGCTTTACTAGAGGTCAAGCACTTGGTAAAATATCAAAAACAACCAAAAAGATTTACTTTGGTTTTCTTTATGTTTGATAATTTATGATTAGCTCTTGTTCAAGTATGCACACACTAGTAATCTCTTAGGCTTTCAATTCATGTTCATGCTTTCCATTTTAGCATAAATTTCATCACTCTTGCTTTCTAGAATGGTTTTGCTTTCACAAGTATAATTGTCTAGATCTATTTTCAAAGACTTGTGGATTAGAGTTGTCTTTAGTTCATAGATTAAATTCTCTTTTCAAAATCAATAGATTAAGATTGTCTTCAATAGATTAGATTTGGTTTCAAGCACAATGATTAAATTAATTTCAAGGTTCATAGATTAAGAATAGATTTAATTTTAAAGTCTTGTAGATTTAGAATTTTCTTTTATATTTAATAACATAGAATTTCAAAAGTTTTCATAGTTCAAAATTAGCATAGTTTGCTTTGAATTCCTTTATATTTCAAGTCTTGCATTTGATGTTTTCTTAGATATAGTCTTTGAGAAAGAACGTGTGTGTGTGATCTAGGTTTTAACCCTGTACAGAAATTACCTGCATACAAATTCTAAAACACAAAAATAAACAATGCGAGAGCATAACAAATATACACAGAGATTTCCCCTGGATCCCAAAACCGGGACTACCAGCTTGATTTTTCATTATGTTCCTTTCAATGTTACAATACATATTTATACATGCCGAAGCATCCAATACCATGGACCGAAAACCATCGCATCCATAACTATGGACCGAAAACCATCGCGTCCAAAACCATGTCTGAAAATCATGCATAAAACCATAGGTAGGTCCGCCCAACCTAATAGAGGTTCCAAAAAACAAAATTTAAGAGGGGGGTTACCTGCACCCCTCAAACCCCCTGTGACCCCCCACTACGCAATCAGCGCAATGAAGGGGGGGCTCCACCCCCCATTTAACCCCCCGGTTAACTATGTGGGCTAGTCGTGAAAAGAATATAACACAACCCAACATTCTCCCACTTGTTGTTTTCTTTCCACAGGGGGCCACAAGAGAGCTTAGTCATTTATCCAGCCCTGTAATGCCCATTATTTCACTACACCAATAATACTTCTCAGAGCTCACAGATTTTGTCAATGCATCCGCAATATTCTTCAAAGTGTCCACCTTTACCAGCAACACCTTTTTGTCTTCTATCATATCCCTCACAAAGTGATACTGAACATCAATGTGCTTTGTCTTTGAATGATATGTAGGGTTCCTTGCCAAGAAAATTACACTTTGGCTTTCACAGTTTATCCTTATAGCTCCCTGTACTAACCCCATACTTGAACACAATCTCTTCAAGCAAAATGCTTCCTTGCTTGAATGAGTGGATGCCATGTATTCTGCCTTTGTAGTTGATAGTGCCACTACATATTGTTTCTTACTCATCCAACTGACTGCACCTCCAAATAGGTTAAACACATACCCACTTGTAGCTCTTCTCTGGTCTAGATCTCCAGCCAAGTCTGCATCAACAAAGGCGCGAATATCCAACACTCTGTTCAATCCTGGTCTTCCTTGGTATCACAAACCATAATCACTAGTACCATGCAAATACCTGAAAACTCGCTTCACTGCTGTCTAGTGCTCCTTCCCTGGTTTTGACATAAACCTACTCAATACTCCCACTGCATGTGTAATGTCTGGTCTAGTACAGACCATTGCATACATCAGGCTACCGACTGCAATTGCATATGGAACACGGGACATGTCCTCTTCCTCTTCTTGTGTCTTGGGACACTGTTCAGCAGATAACCTCACACCTACAGGAATAGGAACCTTCACCGGTTTACTATCCTGCATATTAACCTCTGCAATATTGTCTCGACATACTTCCTCTGGTTTAACCAGAGCTTCCTCTTTGCCCGATCTCTTTTAATTTCCATGCCCAAAATATAGTTTGCAGCACCGAGATCTTTCATGTCGAATTTGGAGGACAATTGGGTCTTCAAATCCTGGATAATTCTTTGTCATTTCCAACCAGCAACATATCATCCACATACAAGACCAGATAAATAACATGGTCACCAATTAATTTAAAATACACACAATGATCTGCTTTGCTTCTGGTGAAGCCAAGTCCCCGTATAAATGTATCAAATTTCTGATACCACATCCTTGGTGACTGTTTTAACCCATACCAGAGACCTTTTTAACTTGCCATACCAGTTCTTCCTTACCCTCACCGCAAAGCCCTTCAGGTTGCCTTCATGTAGATTCCTCCTTCCATCCCGTGAAGAAATCTGTCTTCACATCCATCTGTTCTACCTCAAACAAAAGCAGCCAGCAACAGATAAAAGTAATCTAATAGAAGTTACCTTGGCAACAGGAGAAAACATATCACCAAAATCAATTCCCGGCACCTGGAATAACCTTTTGCTACCAACCGAGCTTTGTATTTCTCCACCTTCCCTTCTGCATTTGTCTTCTTCTTGAACACCCATTTGCTGCCAATGGGTTTCCTTCCAGCCGGAAACTCCACCAGATCCCAAGCCTCATTTTTGTGCAAAGATGCCATTTCATCAACCATGGCCTCTTTCCAGAGTTTTCCATCCTCTGAATCCACTGCTTCCTTCACAGTTCTGGGATCATCATCAGTAACAGACAAAACAAAAGTTTGAACAGAAAGCAGATGGACTATACCTTTCTGGCTGCCTTCTTTCTCGAGCTGATCTTCTCACAGCCGGAGTTTGTGGCTTTCATCTTCTGATTCCTCCTCTGCTACAGAGTCTAATTCTTCCTCCTTTAGTTCAAACTCTATCTTCACAGGTTCCTTTGGTTGGACTTCATGTTTAATAACAGCTTTCACCTCTCTGAACACCACATCTCGACTGTACACAACCTTCCTTGTTACTGGGTTCCAAAGCTTATAACCCTTTAAACCATCCTTATACCCAATAAAGATGCACTTTTCAAATTTACTATCCAACTTGGTTCATTTCTCCTTTGGAACATGTACATATGCATCACATCCAAATACCCACATGTGAAAGAGAGGGTTTCTTACCAGTCCATACTTCTTGTGGAGTCTTATCCTCCAACGCTGATGAAGGTGACCTGTTCACCAAGTAACATGCAGTATCCACCGCCTCTGCCCAGAATTCTTGTCCTAACCCAGCACCACTGAGCATGCTTCTTGC
>APFE031422522.1:0-21898 GCA_000404065.3 Pinus taeda
AAGTACTCGCCGAGCTGCTGCAAATAAGGCTCTTGGGCCTCTCTGATAGGTGACCTGAGGTGAGGAGCTGACATGTCTAGTAACAGGGATGTCATGCTGATGTGATGGTCCTCCCTCCTCGTGAACAACCTCAGGACGTGGCGATGATGGTACTGTGAAAAACTCACGAGAGATGAACTCCTCCCATGAGATGCCCTGCTGAGTCAACTGATGCAATACTACTAGTTGAATCAACCATGATGGTAAACTCTCCTGTACTGCTGTGCCAGGGTCTTCCTCTGCAACGTGGGCACCATCCTCTGAATGTTCTGAACGAAGAAAACAGGGATGTTGATCATCCTCACTCGGGTGAAATGCATCAAGAGGCGAATGTGATATGAGTACACCAATGAGAATCTGCCCTCACAAGTAAAATAATGCATAATGAGCTTCACCATAGGAGCATACTCGTTTCTAAGAAACCTGAATGGAAATACACCTGCCATATGTCTCATGAATGCTGGCCAAACATAAGGCTCAAAGAAAACAAAATCCAACAACTTGCGCTTATTCCACACCTCACCAACATTAGGAATCCCTGTAGCCTGTGAGATCACCTCGGGTGTCAATATAAAGTTTACCCCTGCAAGGTTGACATGTCCATCATGCAAATGCAAAACAAAAAGGCGGGCCAAATCTCGGTGGTGCTGAATCCGAGAGATCCTCTCACAAAAATCGTAGCAAGACATATACTGAAAACATGATACGACAAGAGGACAAGCTTGTAGCTCTATCAAAGAAGTGGGCTCCTCTCGCTTATGATGTCCACCCTTACCACTCCTATGTGGCTGCCTCTGTTCCTCAATTTCTGCTGATGATTGGTCATCACTTTGCTCGTAAGTTTCAGTTTCTGACACAGTTTAGGAGCAAAGTGGACAAACTGGACTGCTGTTTGTGCCTGTAAAAAATGCTGAATTTTATGTTGTTTCAAGGGGACAATGACATGAGGGAAATGTTAGGGGAGGGATCTTTTTACAAGGAATAGGAACATAACAAGGAATTTAAGGAAACTATGCAAACAACATGGCAATTGGGAATACATATTTATACTCATGAATATTGGAATATCATTGCGTATGAGGAATACATGTATAGGAAGTAAACATAGGAGAATATGCATGCATTCATTAACAAGGGAACAAAGGGAAAATTGACAAAATTCTTTACATATTCACCAACAATTTCTTGCGGTTACTCATGCATATGGTGCAACAAAATGATGGTTTGAATGTTTTGTCTTTTGATGCTTTTGGGAGAGGGGGTAGGGTTTGATTTTTTACAAGGGAAAGGGATATATGTAAACAGGGAAATGAGGGAAGAACAAACATCACTGCACATGCATTATGAATTTCATGTATTCACATAGATATCATGAGGGAAAAAGGGTAGGGTTTGATTTTTCTTTTTACAAGGGAAAGGGATAGGGTTTGATTTTTCTTGCAAATTAAAAGGGAAATTGCCATGGAAACATAGGGACAATGAAATAGAAAAGATAGGGAGAATGAGAACAAGGGGAAACAATGAAATAGCAATAAAACTCTAGCACCTTTTACAAGTTTATAAACAGCCACATGGAGTCTTTCTTCTTGCATAATTTGATCATTACAAGGATATTCATGATGTTTCTCAACACATCCAGCAGATATTCACAAGTTTGAGAGGCCTACCTCAAACAATTTGATGAAGAAAAGGAGCTTGAGCAATTCCAACATGAGCTAGGGAAAGCTAGCTAGACATGTCGCGCAGCCTACCCAACATGTCGCGCGCAAACCAACATGTCGCGCCAGTTAGAAAATTACACTCTGTGAACCTCCCTGACATGTCGTGCGTAGCCCAACATGTCGCGCAACTAATTTGACATGTCGCGCACCTGTCCTGAGCCCGATTTTGCCTCAATTCTCTTGGAAGTGTACCCAATCACTCTTGCAAGGGTTATGAATTCACAATGAGAGTGAAAGGAGGGAGTTTGGGCCTTTATAAATTTCATTTGAAAAAATTTCATGCCCAAAACCCACTTTCTAATGTTTTCTCATGACACTTTTAAAATTTACATGCTGTTGTCTTTTTGGTTTCTTTTTGTCTTGAAATTGACTGATTTAGTGCTTTTGCTTGATTCTTTTTGCAGGTAGATCATCTGAGGGACCTTGGAAAGGGGACCAGGGTTGCATTTTGTTGACTGAAGACTTTTGAAATTTCATCACTTTTTTACAAATAAATGAAAAATGACCTTGGCTTTAAAAACAAAGTTTTTAAATCCAAGGTAAATATTAACTGTACCAGATAAAAGTTTTGAAGAAACACCTTTACAATAATCCCTCTGGCTTACTGAACACTCATTGACTTTCAAACACATGACCTTGTAATATTTTTGACCAAAACCCTAGACCTAGGAAATTGACCTCAAGAGAAGACAAGACAAGCTTGAACGAGCTTTAATAACTGAAATGGCTTAAACCAGCAATGCCAAGAGGGGTATAAACACATCAGCTCCTCCATCAAGGTTATGGCATGCCTAACGGGATGCAAAAATTGACACTGATGAGACACCTACCTATGCAAATGAAAAGAGTTTTGATCGCTGATGGAGGGCTCAAGACCGACTCTAACAGTTAGCATGTGAAGTAGATCCTCCTTATGCATTTATTTTGGTCTTTTCCTTACCCTTCCTTGCTTAACTGGAATGTTCAAGGTTCTCCTCAACCCCACACTATTGTTTTTTGCTAGGAAATGACTCCTCTAAGGTTTTCTTTTGAGCGAAGTCATCCTATATTCTACCCAATCAACTAGTTTATTTTGTGCTAGAACATATATCAAAATGATAGCCTGTTTTTTGTAAAGCTACTCAACGCTATCCTTACAAGCTCCTCATATGACATGCTACCCCAATAGCTCCAAGCTCATTTTGAACTTGTTGAATCCTAGTGAGATATCATGGCAATGTGCATGACTAGTCAAATAGGTATTCCTTAACTTTTCCATGAACACCATTTTTGGTTTTTGTTGTCAATCTAGTACAAACTAATAGAAGCAATCCACATCTCATTGGAAATCTTATTCCTTGAAATGTGAGGGATGACATGATCCTTCATTGCATCCATGATGATGTGTTTGGCTTTCACATCCTTCAAATAATTAACGACCAATAATATAGCATATGTGAGGTGTAATGACCTTATAGAAACTCCTGTAGATTGTTATCCATGAGAATTAGGGCTATTCCCCACTTAAATTGACTAGAATTTGTTTCCCCTTTTTTATGGTCTTCATATCTCAACTTGGTAGAAGTATTTCTTCTAGATTAATCACTCAACCATAAATCCCTTAGTTAAAAATAAAATGTTTTAATGTAAATCTGTGTGCTATTGATTTCCCTCTTCACAAAGCTTAAAGTTTCTTTGATACCATGTTAAATTCCAAACACCATATTTAATACATTTCACACGGGAATTATTTTATACCCAATTTTCTTTTAACTAGTATACCAATTTTCCAAATGGCTAATAATAAACAATGGTATTTTTACCTTCTCAAAATAAATTTATAGCAGACAATATTTAGAAAAATCAGTCACAAACAACACAGAAATCTTCCCAATTAAATTTTCCTTCACATTATTTTATCTAGAAATTTAGGTTACATGACCCACAAAGAAATACATAGCAATTGCAACAAATATTTGAACCTTTAAATGGCCCATTGGATTCTCATCCAAGAAAAGTTTTGGCTTTCTTAGATAAATTCAACCCTAACAAAACTCAGCTTCTACTTGTGAAATTTTTCGACCTTTGGTTGTACAACTTGCACACTTGGAAAACTTTCCCCCTAGCTAGAATCTCAACCTCCTCCCTTTCTCCACGTGGCCTTGGTTGGAAACTCACCCTTACTCACAAATGTTGGCCTGGATATAAAACTTGGCCTCCTCGTTGAAGATCTTAAACCCTTTCTTTGAATTGTCATCCTCATCTCATTTCCCTTTCAAAAATCTCATTTTGCACACTTTCTTCTTGTCTTCAATCACTCAAGCCTCTCACTCATCGAGAAATTTATTTTCTCAATCATAGTGTTATGTACTCATCCTTTATAAGGATCTCTTGTAATTTCTCATTGAGCCAAATTCCTAACCTCCAAAGTGGTAAAGGCTAGTATTAAATACTGACCCACGTAGATCAATGGTGGAGATTAACTCTAAGTCACTTAAACAATTGAATTAATTATTATTAGAAAATTTAGCCCAATAATCGATATTAATCAATAGATTAAATTTGTTGCTTTCCTAAGTTAAAACTTAGGAACTAAATCATAATACTTGCTCCTCTCAAACAAGAAGTGAAAAGGGACTCTCTCCTACATGATAGACACTTACCCTGTGTTGAATAATTTCCAATGCAACAAACATCAACAACTTGTTCCTTTAAATAAGATGCCCCATTCCACCAAGGTTGCATGTCTAGTGCAATATCATGAACAGGGTCCAATAGATGGTCTTAGAACCCAAGCCAAAGAGAGCACTAATTGATGGAAGGGATAGAGATTTAAAAAACCAGTGTTGGTTGTAAATTTGGAACCCAAAGCAAGAGACCAAGAATGATATGAGACTAGAAGTCTTATATTCAACATAGTGAATAGGTTACAGGGACTACAAATGGGATGCAATATTTTCATTTCAATAAGGTTTAGACATTAAACAATAGCCCAAAGGAAAGACCTAGAGAGGAAGAGGTGAAACATAAGTACAAATTCCCAATGGACAAGTAGGACAAAGAGGCAAACAAATAAGGGAAAAATATAAGAACATAATGTTTTAAAAAATAAGCCAAGAAAAGAACCTAAATGTGAGAAAATTGCATGGAGAAGAACAATGCCATGAGAATATATAATGCATCACCATAATCTCCTTGCTATTATAGTATAATCACTCCCTCATTTTGCAATATTCCACCTTGTAAAATCAATGTCCATCCCAATTTGAAATGACCATAATTCATGGGAGAACTCACCAGAGATAGACACTATGTAGTTGCCAATATCCAAATCCACACATCATTAACATGATAAAAATCCACTAAATCCTGAGCATTAACACGATACTAAAACCACAATGAACTTTCCTCGTGGATGTATTAAACCATTTATCCTTAATGCAGGGAATTCAAAACATGACAATGGTATGGGGGATCTTGTATGGCTCCTTCCTCAACCATGTGTACATGGTGGGATGGAAGCCATGTTCTTTTGCACTTCTCATAATATTTTCACCATATTCGAGGAAGAAATATCTTTCATTGATAAATAAGATTAATATTTTTTGAGAGGGTAAGTAGGGAGGGAGTGCCATGTGTGGCTAAGGAGTGATGCATAATATTTGTAACCTTCATTAGCAAGAAGGTCTACAATCTTATTTTCATATTATATGACATGTGATGTGATAACCATAAGGATTGAATGGAGGAAAGTGGCCACCTAATCCAAGCTACATTCTATATGCCAGTTACTAGATATTTTAGCTAGTGTAGTGCCATGGATTGTTTTAGTAATCATCTTGATTACAAGTTGAGAGCCCATTCAAGTAGTAATTTCTAGAAGGCTTGAGCCTAGTCTATATGAAGTCTAATTTCTATGGGTTTGATTTCTACATGTTGACATATTTTTGTGTACCCACCACCATCACTTTGTACTATATACCATAGCCATACTTCTTTCTGCAAATGAATTCACACACTCTTATACATAATCATTTGTGTGTGAAAACTACATAACCCAACTCTTTGCACTCTTCTCTCTTTGCAAATCCACTCCCCCTACACAACTTATCTCCAACATAGTTCAATGTTGCACACAACCTTTTCTCCACAAAAACAATCCCTCACACATGACAAATATTCATACACAATATGCCATATATGGCACCTAGTTTCCTTTATTCCATACTTAGTGGAAATCATGCTCTTTTCCCCTTTTAGGGTTAATTGAAAGCTTATTTAAGATAGTCTAATCCTCAAGATAAAGAGAGGTGCTTGATATTGTACTATGTGAATTACTTATTAGCACACCTATTAAATATTTTCCATGAGTTATTAACTTCCCATTATCATCCTGACATGACTTGATGGAGGTGGTATATTAAGAAGAAACATTATATTTAATGCTACCATAAAATGAGGATTTAATGGCTCATAATTCTAGCAAAGCCTCATTTATATATCATGTATTCCTAAGTGCATTGAAGAAATAAGAAAGATGGCAATGAAAAGCAAGGAGTATGAAATTTTTGGATATACAACCAACTCGCTATATTTTTAGGAGAATAAATTCCACTAGTTAGATCCATATTAGTGGTATTTAAATTTGGCTCAGACAAGAGGAAAAATAAAAATATTTGGAACATGAGGTTTGTCAGACTAGGCAGTAACTCCTCAACCAAAATTGATTCGTGTGTTTTATTCCTTCAAGTAGGTCTTCATTATATACATGAGTGAGAGACTGTTCACTTCATCTCCCAATGACTATTCATATTACTTATTTATCTATTTACATTATATTCACTCAATCTTGATGATTAGGGGTCAACATTCCCCCCCTTAATCTAAAGGGATGTTGGTGAGTCCAAGCATCATTCTAAGTCGTTCAAGCTTTTCTCTTCCAAGCGTTTTGGTGAAGATGTCTGCAATTTGCTCATTAGTGGAACAACGACGGAGATGGATTATTTTGGCCTCAACATGATGTTGAATCAGATGATATTTAGTATTGATTTGATTCGTTCGATCATGGAACTTTGGGTTCTTGGCCAACTTTATTGCAGAGGTATTTTCAATCATGAGTGGAGTCGATTGTACTTGTTTTACCTGCAAATATTCAAGAATTTTCTTGAGCCACACAATTTCTTTTGTTGCTTCAGCTGCTGCCACAAATTTTTCTTCTGTTGTGGAATCTGCTGGAACTGATTGTTTTCGTGATCTCCAGGAGATAGCTCATGATCCAAGACTCATAGCATATGTTGAAGTAGATACCATAGTTTCTTTGTCTCCATCGAAGTCTGAATCAGAGTATCCAATCAAGCTGAAGTCGTCCTCCTGTGTATACTTGATTCCAAAGTCTTGAGTTCCCTTCAAGTACCTTAGAACTCTTTTTGCAGTAGACCAATGTCCCTCACACGGATTTTGCATAAACTTGGAGAGCATTCCAACAACAAATGAAATGTCTAGTCTGGTAGTAGTTAGGTAGTTGAGACTTCCTACAAGCTGTCTATACTTTGTTGCATCCTCAAATTCTTTTTCCTTCAATAGATGTGAGCTTTAAGTTTTATTCCATTGGAGTAGTAAGAGGATTACATTTTTTCATGCCAAACCTCTTCAACAGATCTCCAATGTATTTCTTTTGAGAAAGAAATATGGACTTCGAGTGTTGGGTTAATTCAATGCCAAGATAGTAATGAACATAGCCCAAATCAGTCATTTCAAAACTTTTCCCCAATTCCTTCTTTATGGATGCAATGTAGCTTTCATTGTTCCCTATCATCAAAAGATCATCTACATATACCACAAGATATACAACATTTTTTCCAACTTTCCTGACAAATAAAGTTGCATCATCAAGATCATAATGTTTGAAATTGAATTTTAGAAGATGCTCAGTTAGTTTTTCATACCAAGTTCGCAGTGCTTGTTTGAGGCCATACAAGGACTTCACAAGTTTTCATACTTTATGTTCATGTTCTTTCACAGCAAATCCTTCAGGCTGAGACATAAAAACATTCACTTTTAGATCTCCATTTAAGAAAGCAGTTTTTACATCCATTTGATGGACTTTCAACTGTTCTGAGCTGCTAGGGCAAAGAGTGTTCAAATGGTAGCCCATTTTGCTGTGGGGGAAAAAGTATCCTCGTAATCAACCCCTTCCTTCTGTGCAAAACCTTTTGTCAGAAACCTAGCTTTGTGCTTGTCAAGTGAGCCATCAGCTTTATACTTGTTCTTGTAAACCCACTTGTAGCCAATTGGTTTGGTTCCTAATGGAGGATCAACCAGCTTCCAAGTGTTGTTCTTTATAAGAGTATCATACTCCTTTTGCATCGCTTCTTTCCATTCATCATGAGAAGCAGCTTCTTTGAAGGAAGTTGGTTCAAAATCTGTAGACAAGTTCAATTCACAATCATAAGAAACATCCATATCAACAAGTGAATTAGAGTCATCCACATCACCTCCATTTTGTCAGTTTGAATTTCTAGTTCCTGTCTTTCCTACCTCATTAGGATGAACACTTTCAAGTGTCTTTGTCAGCCACTTTGGGGACCTTTCTCAGATGGTACAGGCTGCTTTGTTGATTGAGTTGAGACTGAAACAAGATTGAGTCTCCCAATTCTATTAATCACATCACTTAAAGAATCATTTGTTGTTGGAGTTTCATGCGGGGGAGAGTGTTCCTCAGAAGAAGATTCCACATGTTGATCTAGTATAGGAATCCCCCCTTCAAGTTGTGGAATCTGATTATCAAATTCTTGAAATTATTTTGCTTTTGTGAATCTATCCCAGCGGTCAAGTTTCCGCTCAAAAACATTGTCAGTTTTGGATGATTCAAGAAAAATTACATCTCTAGATACAACAAACCTTTTATTTACTTCATCATAGAGACGGTATGCTTTGGAGGTGTTTGAATACCCTAGGAAGATACGCTTATGACTTCTTGCACCAAGTTTGTTTCTATGTACGTTTGGTATAAAGGCATAATAGGTGGAACCAAATACCCTGAAATGCTTTACCGAATGAACATGTCCATATCACATTTCATATGGAGTCTTGTTTCTAATAACATTAGATGGACATCTATTCTTTATATATGTAGCACATAGAACAACATCAGCCAAAAACATTATCTTTACATTTTTGAAGAAGAGCATGGATCATACCATATTTAAGATTGTCCTATTCATTCTTTCAGCTACACCATTCTATTGGGGATTATAAGGTACAGTTGTTTGATGTTTGATCCCATGTTGGCGAAGATAGTTTTCAAACTCATTTCATGTGTATTCTTTTCATTATCAGTGCGAATAGACCCAATATGAGATTGTGCATCATTTTCAATCCATTTATGAAAATTCTTGAATGTTAGAAAAGCATCAGATTTGTTCTTCAATAAATAAACCCAACACATTCTGGTGTAGTCATCAATAAATGTCATGATATATTATTTCCATTTGCAGAAGGAACAGGCATTGGACCACATAAATCTGAATGAATGAGTTCAAGTTTTCTATGTGCTCTTGAATGTGAATCATGAAAAGACTGTTTGCTATGCTTTCCTAGAATACAACCATCACATTGCTTAAATTTCCTAGGAATCGTAGGCAAACCAGCAACACCATTTTTCTTCAACAAGCAGAGACTATCATAGTTCAAATGTCCAAATCTAGCATGCCATAATAAACTTGGTGGGAGTGTACCTTCTTCATGATGACAATTGTATGAGAAATGTTGTGCACAAGCAGAGGTTCCTTGCAGCTTGAGAAGCCTTTCTTCTTCTATTCCCCTCATGACAAGTGAATGGTCGGATGCTTTTGTTACCTCACGCTTGCCATCAAACATATGAATGTAGTGACCTTGCTAGTAGATGTGGACCAAGGACAACAAGTTTCTCTTAAGCTGTGGGAGATATAGAACATGATGCAGAAGAAAGTCTAGAAGACTAGGCAGTTTAAGCCTGATTGTGCCAAGCCTTGATGGCTTGATTTTTGATTGGTCTGCAAAGTATACTGCTCCATCAACATTATTAGTAAATTCTTCAAAAAAATATTTTCTATGAGTCATGTGGTAGGTTTCTCTTGAATCAAGCAACCAATCATTTTTCCAAGAAGCAAGTGAAGCATTAAATAAATCTTCATTTACTCCAATGTTACATTGTGCCACAACATAGTGAGCGGATTCAGGTGCTTTACCTTTGTCAGCATCATCAGTTCTACCTTTTTGTTGGTTTCTTTTTTGCTCAATTTTGGCCCATGGTAGCTTGCATGTAGAGGCATCATGTGATCCATTTCCTTTGCAGTGTATGCAGTGCAAATCTGCCTTTTCTCCTTGAGAGTCTCTGCCCCCCCTACCTCTGAAATATCTTCCTCTTCCTCTTCAGCCACCTCTTCCTCTTGAAGAATCTTGAGCAAGATGCTTTTCTTTATGAGCAAGGCATACAACCTCTTCAGAACATTTAGGGGCTATCTTCTTTCCAAAAGCCTTCTCTCTTTCAGCAAACATTTTCACAAGAGAGTCAAAGGTAATATCTTTGAGATTTCCATTTACTTGCAATGACTCAAGATAATTGGAGTAAGTAGGATAAAGTTCCTTGAGAAAAGTTATAAGAGGAATATCCAATTCAACCTTAGTGGATTTCATATCATGCATTATAGACTTTACTTTAGATGTAAGAGCAAGAGGATCATTATTTTGCAATTCAAGAGTGAAGAGTTTAATCATGAGTTGAACAACTTCAAGTGCAGAATGTGAGTCATAGAGTTCTTTCAGCTTTTGTAAGGCTTCAAAGGCAGTTGAGAATGACGAAATATGGCAACTCAACTCTTCATTTATAGATGCTACGATTAATGCATAAGCTTTGCTATTCTTGTTTTCCCCAATGATGAGCTCTTTGTCTGAGGTAGGATGTTCTGGTTCATTGTCTCCATCTCCGACACACACTTCTTTCCACAACTCATTGAAAATGAGGGTGTGTTTTATCATCCGGGACCACTCAGGATAGTTCTCCTTGCCAGTGAGAACTATTCCCAAAATAGATATGATTGAATGCATACTTTAGAAAAATACTTTACTGATAGAAAAATACTTATGCCAATATACAGTAAAATTGTACTTCTGGTGGCAACTTTTTTTTTTAATTACAATTCAAAGAAATATGACTTGAAAGAAAATTCAACTGTCAATACGTAAGACTATAAATACACAAAATTATATAGCGCATTCAAATGGACAACACTTTTCTCTGAACAATGTAAATACATAAAACTTTATAGCACATCCAACAACACTCCAACAGAGGTACGTTTTTTTTTGGTCAAAAATCTCTTACAATGTGTCTCAGTGCAAAAACTTACATAACTCAATGCAAATGATAGTTTTGCATCTCTTCTCCTTGTTGCCGGTGCGACCTCTTTTACCAGATTAGTCAGCTCTCGGAGTGTAGCATCAGCGCAACAATTTACCAATACACCACCGTAGGAAGACTCGTAACCCACAGCCACACCATTACAAAGTTTTACCAACACAGCAGAGGTTCATTCGATGGAGGAAGATGCAATTCATGCGATGGAAGCAGCGTTAGCGTACAACATTTAACAATAGCGTAAATATCATACCAAACAGTCTTAATACAACAGCGTGAATACCATACCAAACAACCTTAATACAACAGTGTGAATACCATACCAAATAGCCTTAATACATCAATGCTAATACAATATTAAAACAGTGTTAATACAATGGTAAAATAGCCTTCAACGTATGGCATTAACTTCAATGTTTGCCCTTCATAAACCAGTGAACACCACGCTTGTATACCAACGTATGGCCAAAAAGCTTCAACGCATAGCCATACCAGTGTTAATACAAGGTTAGCAAAAAACACATCTATTGTTGAAGTCTTCAACTTTAGAGAAATTGTTAACTAGTGTGCTTGTCAACTTGATATAAAGACTAGAACCATCAAGCTTGGCATAAACAAGAACCAAATCCATTAACTCCTAAGGTTTTCAAGAAGATATTGAAGATCATAGAGCCTACTAAGAAGTTTAATTTTTTTGAAGGGAATGTGTTTTTCGACTTCATGTGTGGCAGAAGGAATATTGTTCAAGACTTCATGCTGCATTTTGTGCATGTTCTATCCCACATTTCCTTTATCGATATCACTGTAGTCATTGATCCTTATATATATTTTGCTTCATTTTGTCCTACATTATGGGAAATGAAAGCGTAACTAATGCTCCTATGTTATTTTTGTACATATATTATTTTTCTTTTAAAAAATATGTCATATTTGACTCGGCTAAAGTCATTTCAAATGAAATTTCATTTCGCTTAGCTCATTTCTTTAAGACATTGATTTTTTTTTCTTTTATATAATACCTAGTAATGGCCATTATTTCTTGCAATTCATTCCATGGACTAACCCACAAAAAAAATGAATCCTAATAGGGAACCAATGCAATTATGTTACCTCTTTCTAGTACCCCTCAAAAATTAAATGAATAAATGGCCACTAAAAATGCAGTCACCTTTGAGAACCAATAATTAACCATTAAAAATATCCACTATGACATGACTACAAAGAATCTACAACTTGAGAATGTACACATGAAAAATAATAACATTAAAAGTTAATGAAAGTTTGAGGTGGACATCTAAGGAGTTCGACCTACAAGTCTCCTGAAATTACAGAAAATGACAAGGGATACACTTGCTCACTTTGTCACAAAGTAAAAAGAAAAGAATATGAGGTTCTAAATAAGAATAAATGAAATTAAAGAGGCACTTAGCACCACTCCCTTATTCATGACCCCTCTAGATATCAAAGCACTTGAAGTTGCAAAAAGCACCCCCAATACACACCAAAAAGTGAAAAAAGAAGCATATTTACTTATAGGAATTAAATCTTATGTCACATTAAATATAAATAAGAAACTCAAAATGATTGAGGAAGCATGGGAGGCTTCTCTACATTTGAGAAAATTATCTCAAAGAATTTTTTCGTTCAATGAATATCTTGAGAAAGGTCTTGAACATGATCAATAATTTGCTAATAATGATTTGTTGACATTCATCAATAAAATAAATACTCTGACATATTTCTATGGAAATCATATATTAAGGTATGCTAGTTTGTAAGGATAAAAATGTTATAGGATGCTATCATGGATTGTTCAATTATTGATAACCATAAGAGTAACGTCTTCCTAAAATCCATAAAAAATTTCAAACACTTTTGAGGCACATGAATGATTAGGTAATTTGTGATCATCCCTAAATGTGTACTAAAGGAAGAATTAGATATTATTAAATTCTCATTGGGTACAGACGTCAACAACGTAGCCGAGTTTCCTAAATAAAAAATGAATAAATGGCTAGTCATGTTCATTAATGACAATGAGGACCAACTGGAGAAACTAAATTTATATGCATAAGAACTAAAGGGACAAATATTTTTTTAAAGGTTAATTAAGACATCATATTCCCCTTGATGAAATAATACATTGAAAAGTGGCTTAAAATTTCCCTAAATGAAATCATTAATCTGTTAAGAAATTTACCACAAAGAGATAAATTATTATTGAGATTTATGAGATTTACAGAGAGGAATAATAAAATAACCAACAACAATACATATAAGTATTATACACATAATATTTATCTAGGAAAACCTGAAATCCAGGGAAAAAACCAACCCAATGAGATCTCATTAGCATTGGCCAAAACCCTAGCCAATCTGGCCAAGTGAGTCTTCACCACTCACCTCCAGGCCTACATTACAATAAAGTATTCCTAACCTTTTATAGGCTCCCTTACATGCAATATCACAGACCATAATACCATGGGTACACTATACCATGTGCCCAAAACCACTACTATTTAACCAAGTCAACCTTGACTCAAACCTCGAGTCAATTTTACCTATCAATTCCCCCCTTAAACTTGACTTGGGGTTCCTTGACTAAATCCAGCCAAAACCTGCTAAGTGAGACAATCCCACTCACTCTAGCCCTTACCCCCTTCAAATTTTTTACCTGGGATTTGTTAACGCGACATTTGCCTATTACATAGCTCTAACCCAAACTTTACTGGTAATTACCTAGGGGTATGCATGCCTTACTAGGTCTTATAGTAGTATGCCCATTTACATGCAAATTAAAATTTTCACTCCATTACAATAATTTTTTGTTTGTTTACCCTTGTTGTTGTTTTTGTACATATGACATCAATGTGCATATAAAAAGAACCCATCTACCAAATCACATGGGTCACCAGCCGCTGTAACCACCAATTATCTAGGCATTCTTTTCAGGTACATGGTTCATCAATTAAATAATCCACATGCACATATCCTCCTCATCCAATGAATTTCTCATGACCCAATAGCGTACAAATTTGCTTCACAATCTATGGATTTTGATTCATATCTGCAAGAAAAACTGGATTATCTCTCTATCTACTAGAACAATGCAAACCCTTGGCAACAAAAAACGTCCTTGCAACTCACCTCTGATAACAATTTTTAAGAAATTTACCACAAAGAGATAAATTATTACTAAGATTTACAGAGAGGAATAATAAAATAACCAGAAACATTACACGTAAATATTATACACATAATATTTATCCAGGAAAACCCCAAATCCAGGGAAAAACCCAATCCAATGAAATCTCTTTAGCATTTGCCAAAACCCTGGCTAATCGAGCGAAGTGAGCCTTCACCACTCACCTCTAGGCCTACATTACAATGAAGTATTCCCAGCCTTTTACAGGCTCCATTACATGAAATATCACAGACCATAATACCATATGTATACTATACCATGTGCCCAAAACCACTACTATTTAACCAAGTCAACTTTGACTCAATCCCCGAGTCAATTTTACCTATCAATTCCCCCCTTAAACTTGACTTGGGGTTGCTTGACTAAATCCAGCCAAAACCTGCTAAGTGAGACAATCCCACTCACTCTAGCCCTTATCCCCTTCAAAGTTTTTACCTGGGATTTGTTAACGCGACATTTGCCTATTACATAGCTCTAACCCAAACTTTACTGGTAATTACCTAGGGGTACGCATGCCTTACTAGGTCTTATAGTAGTATGCCCATTTACATGCAAATTAAAATTTTCACTCCATTACAATAATTTTTTGTTTGTTTACCTTTGTTGTTGTTTTTGTACATATGACATCAATGTGCATATAAAAAGAACCCATCTACCAAATCACATGGGTCACCAACCGCTGTAACCGCCAATTATCTAGGCATTCTTTTCAGGTTCATGGTTCATCAATTAAATAATCCACATGCACATATCCTCATCATCCAATGAATTTCTCATGACCCAATAGCGTACAAATTTGCTTCACAATCTATGGATTTTGATTCATATCTGCAAGAAAAACTGGATTATCTCTTTATCTACTAGACCAATGCAAACCCTTGGCAACAAAAAACGTCCTTCCAACTTACCTCTGATACCAGTTTTTAAGAAATTTACCACAAAGAGATAAATTATTACTAAGATTTACAGAGAGGAATAATAAAATAACCAGCAACATTACACGTAAATATTATACACATAATATTTATCCAGGAAAACCCCAAATCCAGGGAAAACCCCAATCCAATGAAATCTCTTTAGCATTGGCCAAAACCCTCGCCAATCCAGCGAAGTGAGCCTTCACCACTCACCTCCAGACCTACATCACAATGAAGTATTCCCAGCCTTTTACAGGCTCCATTACATGAAATATCACATACCATAATACCATATGTATACTATACCATGTGCCCAAAACCACTATTATTTAACCAGGTCAACCTTGAGTCAAACCCCGAGTCAATTTTACTTAACATAATCATGAAAAAAATTCCTAACCAATTAGATTAATGAGATCCAAATAATAACATATATGCAAGCTTCTACAATAGCCATATCATATCATCATTAGTTCATTCCACACATCATATTTCGACCACTTCAGGGGTGTTATGTGTTTATTTGGAAGTGATTCCCTTGCTTATTTGTAGTCTTTGATCATCTAGCTTAATGAATTTTCTTATATGTTTCTTAAGTTTATCACTGATTGCAGGTTTTTTTCTCTTGTAGGTACCCTTACATTAATTGGTCCATAAGATCCCAAGCATTATCCTCTCAGTTCGAAATGGACTTTACCCTCATCGCATGCATGGTGTCATCGATGATGGGTTATGTCTGGTATCTTGACATTGGAGCCTCATTCCACATGACCGGTGATAAAAATTTGTTCATTGCCTTGGAGGAGAAAGACCTCAAGATGCGCATAGAGATGGGTGACGACGAAAAGGAAATGCATTCCTAAGACACATAGCCACGGGTCAAACCAAGAGGATAGGGATTCGGGTGAAGAATATTCATAAACTAGAGGTAGATGATTGTGCAGCATTGATTACAAAAGCATATATGGTGCAAAGCCAAGACATTGGTGAGTTGTGGCATAGGCGGTTGGGCCATTTGCATCATGGGGCTTTGAAGATAATGCCGCACATATCTACAAGACTTACCAAATGTAAACTTGAGCAAGTTGACACATGCAAAGGTTGTACCTTGGAAACATATACCAAGTCTTCCTTTCATGATCGAGACAGTTGAGCAGAGGCTGTGTTAGAGTGAGTTCATATCGATTTGTGTGGACCATTCTCGATGACATCCATAGCGAAGAAAAGGTATTATGTGATTTTCATTGATGACTATTCTCGTAAATGTTGGATTTATTTCATGCAGAAGAAGGACCAAACTTTCACAAAGTTTTTTGAGTTCAAAGCTTTGGTCGAGAAAGAGTCAGGGAAGAAGATCAAGACCTTGAGATGCGACAATGGTGGAGAATGTGTCTCTCAAGAGTTTAAGTACTTTTGTGCAGTAGAAGGAATTAAATGAGAGTTGACGACACCTCATAACCCACAGCAGAATGGGGTGTTCGAGAGGAAGAACATAACTATTGTAGGGGTAGCACGGGCAATGTTGCATGACCAAGGCCTACCACTTCACTTGTGGGCTGAGGCATGCAACACAATGGTCTATTTGCAGAATAGAAGCCCGCATCACATACTTGGGATGAAGACACTAGAGGAAGCTTTTTCCTGTAAGAGACCAGATGTGGGTCACTTCGGGAGCTTTGGCTCATCAGTATATTGCCATGTGACAAAGGATGCACAGAAGAAGCTTGAGCTAATAGCAGAGTTGGGGATTTTGTGGGGTACACTGATACACCTTACAACTATCGGGTGTACCTTCCTACCAGTCGGAGGATGGTGGTTCGTAGAGATCTCAAGTTTGATGAGAAGAAGGCCATGCGAGTTTCCCTTGAGAGGGAATTCCAAGTATAGGCTATGGAGGAACTATTGGTTCCTAAGGAGGAGGAGCCTTAGACTAATGCAGAGTAGCCACATGCAAAGGTTCTAGGAGTGGAGACATCCACTCAAGCAGAGTCTTCCAGAGATGGATGGAAGCACACAAGAGAAGCTGACAAATTGTTGGAGGATGCGAGAGAGAATGTGGGAGCACCATCTTCTCAGTGCAGATAGAGGAGGTGACCTAAGAGGTACACTGGATACATGGCCCTTGCAGGGGAATGTGTTGAGGCTGAGCCATCTTCCTTTGAGGAAGCAGTGCAGCAGCCGATTTGGGTTGATGCTATGGTGGAGTATGACTCCATAGTTCATAACAGTGTTTTGGACATTGTTTCGAGACCAGAGAACAAGTTAGTTGTGAGTTCTCATTAGCTTTACAAGGTAAATAAATCTACTGATGTTAGTGCAAAGAAGCATAAGGCAAGATTTGTTGCCCGTGGCTTTTCACAGGTCGAGAGGATCATGTTGCTACAATATATTTCAACTGAGGAGAAAGATGCTGACATTTTGACAAAGGCATTGTCAAAGTGTAAATTCAAGTTCCATAGAGACAGGATCGGGGTGACAGATAATCCCCTTCTTGTTGAGAGGGAGTGTTGAAATATGGCAGCAAGAATATTCCAATTTAATTTGTCCCTGAATTAAAATCGAATTTAGTCTTAACAGCTACTTGGAAATAATTAATTAATTTATTTTAAATTAATTAGTTGGAGAAATTCAAGTTAGAAGTCTTTCTGAAGTCATGCAAGAGTTATCCCTTAAACTAAGGAGATAATATTGAGTTATATTTGAGCTGTAATTAGTTAATTCATTTTACTGAGTGAAGTCCAGTTAAATTAGTTCCAAACTGTTTGAGGAACTAATAGTGAGTTAACAATTAGTTGATGCATTAATTCACTCAAATAGTGCTACTCTAGTTAACTGAAGATTCCCTCATCAAAAACTCATGCATGTCTATTCTGAGAAAGACCTAGTTGATATTAATGTTCAAGGATAGTGTACTATCAGTTGCATGTGTTTTCTCATGGAGAAATCTCATGCATACAGTCAAGGATTCATCCTTGAGGATTACGCAGTTTTCAACGCTTGGTTTTCCACTTGGTAAAAGGCTAATCATCCATAAGGAACAATGCAAGGAAATAAGAGCTTGGAGAGTAGAGAGGAAGGCTCGAGAGAAGCCAAGATTTCCTGTGAGCATCTGTGAGAATTGTACTAAGAGTTGGCTAGCTATGGGAGCTAAGGCTTTGTATAATTCCTATGTATTTCCACCATGTATGATAATACAATAGTGTGGGGTTTTTAGCTGAGGCTTTCCCAAAAGTATTTTCATGTGTATTGTACCATTGATTCTTCTTCTTCTAGTCATATTGTTCAGCTCGATCTTTAAGCTTCTGCAGATTGATAGTAGAAGTAAGTTATAGTATTCTAATTTGATTTATATTGTGTTATCGGGTTAACCTATCACATATTTGACCTATGCACTCTCTAACACTGGTATCTTTTTGACACCAATGTCAACAATGATGCATGTCACTACAAATTTACTTCATTTTGTTTAGCTCTTTTAGGAGGCAACATGTTAGACTCCTAAAAAATCTTATCACATGAATTAGAAACATCAATGGAATCAGATTTCAAACTTGAACCATTTCCTTGAAAGGCTTTAGATTCTTCAACACCTTCATGTTTGATCATTAAGAATGCAAAGTTCTGACTAGCATTAACAATCCTCTTCATTTGTCTCGCATTTACAAGAGATGCATTCAACTTCTTGCTGTGTGCTCTAACAATTTACTCAATCCCATTCTTGAACAAATGATATGTGTTCTCATGGTGATGAAAAATATCTCTCCTATCATATAGATATGGGCTTCCCAAAAGAATATCACATATATCAATTGGAATTACATCAAGCTCTACCTCATCTAGAAAGTTTGGAGTGATTACAAATTTCAATTTACATATTTTTGTCACCTGCATTTTTGCATTGTCACGTATCCAACCTAAAGGATAAGGCTTAGGATGAGGAATGGTTTCTAAATTCAACTTCTTGAAAATTTCTTTTGAGATATAATTTTCTTGTGAACCACTATCAAACAATGTATATATCTTGGTCTGTTTTGGAATAACTCTAATATGGAAAAGCTCTATTCTTGTTTTTTCATCTTAATTTTCATTGAGACAATTTGAATAACTAGTACTTGCAATGTCCTTACCTTTCAAATCCATGGTTTTCATCTTTGTTTCATCTCTAGAATTTGAACTTAAGTCATGTTACGTAGTTGCAGATATCTTCTCCTTCTCCCTGTTCTTCAATTTTTTGCGTCTCTTTTCTGGATGAATTTTCCAGCAATGATCCTCGTCATGGACATCTTTGGAACAATGTTTACATGTAAATTTTTCTTTCTCCATATTGATGGAAACATTCTTCTTCCCCTTTCCTTTGAACATACATTTTCCTTTTTCTCCAAACTCAAAGGAAATCTCACTAGTTTCTTCAAAAACATTTTTCCCTCTTGCCTCTAAATGAGTTGCCTAAACACAAACTTCATCTAGTTTGTAGGGTTAAACATGAGAATGGTATATCTCAACTAACCATACAATCCTCCAATATAATTGAGAAAAGTATCTTGTGAGGACAAATCTATACCCAAATTCAAAGCTCTTTTCCTAAATTCTTGAGTATAAGATTACACATTTATCCCTTTAGCTTGCCTAAAGTTCTACCAGTCCATAATAGATTTCTACATGTATGCTAATGTATAAAATTGACTTCTTATTGTAACACAAAAATCATTCCAAGAGGATAAAACCTTACCATGTTTCTTCATGTCCTCTTGAGTTTTGGCTTCCCACCAAATTAGTGTTGCACCTTCCAATCTAAGAGAAGCAAGCTAAATCTTGGTTTCATCATCTTTGATTCTTTGTATCTTGCAATACACTTCAATCTGACAAATCCAATTATCTAATCTTTCTCCATTTACCTCTCCATTGTACATAGTCAGTTCAAAATTAATATTAAGCTTAAGCAAAGGAGTTTTACCATGAATTTTTTGGGATTTTGGATGTGTTTGTGAAAGGGTAGAAGAAGTTGAAGATGAGGAGGAAGATGGAGATGAGGATGATGATGGAGGTGAAGGTGGGTTGTCAACATTCCCTCCATTCCCTTTTGGATGTTTGTCTCATTTTCCTCCATGGGGTTTTGAGTTGTCTCCATAAAGTTTGGAATTCCTCTCCTCATATAGAACTTTAACCATATTTGAAATCTCAAATAATGCTTTTCTAAAAGTCTTCTCATCTTCAAACATCTCTTCGGGACCTTATTCATGTACCATGAATATTGAAGCTTGAGTAGTGTTTCTTCTCCTTGAAATTCTCCTTCTCCTCTCTTGAGCTTCAAACTTGTAAGCATCAGAAAAACACTTGAAAACAAATCAAATATTCACAAAACCTGTTGCTGAGATACAAAAAATGATCTAAATGTGTAAGCGTGAATATTTTAAACAATTTGCAAGTTAGATTTATATGTGTAATGGGTAGAGGATCAACTTACTAAACACATAAACAAGTAAATCTAAACCAAAATTTACAGCCAAGCATAGAAAAAACCAGGATATCTAAAACACATAGCACAAGCATGATAAATGAGTTCACCCCTCTCTTGGGCTACATCTTCTGGTCCAACTTCCAATGTAGGGCTTCTTTCATTAAAAATGCTCAAAAGTGTGTTTACATTATTTATACTACTCAAATATCAAAAATCGTGTCTCCAATGGATCCAACACTATCAAAAACCCATGTTTTGGTTCTGTTTTGCACCTCATTTGGCCAAAACTTGAGAAAGTTATGCTTGTTTCATCCTTTTCCCAACTTATGCAGCTAACCATCCTACAATTAAGCCTCAACCTAGCTCGAGCGCCCCAAATGCAGAATTGTCGCACCAAACCTGGAAAAAATCATGCCCGGTGAGCGAAAGTGTAGGACCATTAAAGGTTCCATTAAGCCCTAGTCCTGAAAATCCTGGACGCGTGACGACCATATGACCACATAGCATGTCAAATTTTTAAGGTGTTGTTTGGCCCCCATATGGTGCACGCTCTTGGTTCCATACAACACACATGAATGTGGGTTAGCCCCCTTCTCTGCACGTGCTAGTTGTCTCATTACGGGGTCATATGGCCTGGGGCTGACCCCCTTACCCCTTTGTGCCATGGTTTACGGCTGCGTTAAATTTTTGGGCATATGGATGTGTATTGGGTTGTGTTGCAAGCTATGAGGGTTGGGCTAGGCCCTAGCCCTTGGCCCCTCGCCCATGGTCCTATGGCCTAGGGGTGGCCAAGGGCTAGGGAATAGCCTGACCCCTCCCCAAATGTGCCATTCACCAACATTCAATTGTAATATGCATTCATCATATATCAAGTAATAATGTGGTGGAACAATGGTATTGTAATTTGTTGATTGGTATGAGGTCCAAGGTTCTAACCCAAGGGGTGACGTTCGGCATCCAAACAAATTTTGGCCTCCATGAAGAAGCCACATGGTAGCCACTAGTTGGCCCACGTAGCACTCCCTCATTGGGCAACTTCACCAAAACCATTAACCAATAGAATTACACCATGTAACTAACTAGTCACCTAATGCCAAGTGTTGACCAATAATTGGCCAATGGAGGACCAGTTAGCATGCCATGTTGCGGCCCAGGAAACGTATGGATTGCTGACTGGGTGCA
>APFE031422523.1:947-58473 GCA_000404065.3 Pinus taeda
TAACTGCTCAAGATGCAAATCTTCAACTGCTACTAGACTTAAAATAGTTCTGATTGAAGTCATTTTAACAACAAGAGATAATATTTCATCAAAATAAATACCTTTCTTCTGTGCAAACCTCTTCACCACAAGTCTAGATTTGTACTTATGTTTTCCTCCATCTTCTTCCTTTAGCCAGTAAACCCATTTATTCTACAATGTAGTTTTACCTGCAGGCAACCTAACTAAGTACCAAGTCTGGTTATGCATTAAGGAGTCCATCTCTTCTTCCATGGCTACCTCCCACTTCTTCCTACTTTCAACTTGCATTGCTTCTTCATAACATTTGGGTTCACCAGAATCAGTCAACAATAAATAGTATAATGAAGGAGTGTATCATTCAAGGGGTATACTTATCCTGGTAGATCTTCTAACGCCACTTTTAGGTGTTTGGGGTGCATGTTGCTATTGTGGTGGTTTTTTTTGTTGTTGTGGTTGTTGATTATTATTATTTTTAGGCACCTTTACTTTTTCAGTGATCTCATCAAGAACTGTGTATTCATTGTTTTCTTTTTCCTATTTCTTTTCCTGCAAATGATTCTTATACAAGACCTTTTCATTGAATATTACATCTCTGCTCCTAATGATTTTGTGATTTTCATAATCATATAAGCAATAACCAAAATCATTAACACCATATCTAATAAAGGTAAATTTCTTTGATTTTGCCTCAAGCTTTGTTCTATTTTCTTTATTAATATGGACAAAGGCCTCACAACCAAAAGGCTTTAAAAATGAGTAGTTTACCTTTTTACCTATCCATGCTTCCTCTCAAACACCAACATCCAAGGAACTCGAAGGCCCTCTATTTTTTAGATAAATAGCAGCATCTGCCCAAAATTTTAAAGGAAACCATGCATGCAATCTCACACACCTTGCACGCTCCATGATTGTTTTGTTCATCCTTTTTGACACACCATTTTTTTGTGGTGTTCTTGGAACTCTCTTCTCTCTGCCAATTCCATGCTTTGAATAGTACCTATCAAAATCTTTGCTGCAATATTCACCTCTATTGTCTGATCTGAGACACTTCAATTTCTTTCATGTCTCAATCTCAACCAAATATTTCCATTTCTTGAAAGTATCAAATATATTAGATTTATTCTTAATACAATAAATCCAAGATTTTCTAGTTGCATCATCAATAAAAGTAACATAATAACAATAGCCATTGAGAGATGATACCTGAGCAGGTCCCCATACATCTATATGCACAAGCTCTAATTTTTCACTCTTCTTTTCTTTCCCAACTCTCAGAAATATGACTCTCTTCTGTTTTCCATAAATGCAATTCTCACAGAAGTCCAAATCAACATTCTTCAAACCTGGAAACAAATTCTTTGAGTGAAGAATCTTCATCATCCCCTTCTCACTCATGCGTCCGAGCCTATGATTCCATAATGATGCATCTGCTCCTTTGGAAGTTAAAGAATTAATAGAGTTAGAAATACCATTGCATAAATACAATGTACCAACCTTTTCACCTTTTGCTATTACCAAGGCCCCTTTGGTGACCTTCCAAGCTTTATCTGTGAAAGTTGTCACACAACCTCCATTGCCTAACTGCCCTGTTGAAATCATATTTTTCTTCAGATCTGGAACATGCCTTACCTCCTTTAGTAGCCATTGGTTTCCATTCTACTATTTTACAAGAACCTTACTCATTCCAACAATTTTACAGGGTTTATCATCACCGAAACGGACTTGTCCAAAATCTCCTTAAACATAGTCATGAAAGTATTTCTTATCAAGTGTGGCATTGAATGAGGCCCCTGAATCTACCACCGAGGAATCAGTAATATTTTCAAAAGAAAGAATCAAAGCATCTTATAACACCTCACCTATCACATTTGATTCATGATTGTTTTCTTGCTATGCATCTCCTTCTTTTCCCTTCCGAGATCTACAGTCTTTCTTTAGATGTCCTTTCTTTCCACATTTCCAGCACACTACCCTGATCTGGACTAGGATCTACCTTTCCTTGGTTTACTGTGATATCCTGAGCTCTTTCCTCTTTCCGTTTTTCTTCCCCTAGACTCTGCACTCAAAGCATTACCTGATGTTTCACTAGAGCTTTTCCGTCGCATTTCCTCTCTAAGGATAGCACTGACAACATCATCAAACTTTAAAGTACTAGATCCAGAAACAGAGTTACTAATGGCCATTACTGAACAATTCCAAATTTCTAGCAATGAGCACAAGAATAATAGAGCTCTAACTTCATCATCAAAGTTTACCCCTACAAAACTTAACTAACTTGTAATAGTATTAAAATCAGTTAAATGGTCTGCAACAGATCCACCTTCCAACATCTTCATATTAAATAATCGTTTCATAAGAAATACCTTGTTTGAGGCCGAGGGCTTTTCATATAGTTTCGCGAATGCCTTAATCAAACCCTCTATCATTGTTTTCTTCGAAATGTTGAAGGCGACCAACGCTGCAAGGCATAACCTTACTGTTCCGAGTGCCTTTCTATTAAGAAGGTTCCATTCTTCATTTGTCATATCTGTCAGCATCTTTATTTTTATTCCCAATGGTAGGTACAGATCTTTTTGGTACAGATAATCTTCCATCTGCATCTTCCACAACAAAAAGTTTTGGCCATGAAATTTCTCAATCCTAAACTTACCATCTTCCGCCATTGCTCCCACTCGAACAAGGAACCCTTCTTTCCTACACGTTTACAGCCAAATAGACCTTCAGCTCAAATACCAGTTGTTAGAAAATTATATATTATAGAGCAATGGAACACATAGAATATTGCATAAGTATAAACACAGAAAATGCATAAAACTAGAGAGACATAGATATGCATGGCTCACCCAGTTTGGGCTACATCCACCCTAAATAGCCAGTCCTTCCTTTCTATTATCCAGTAAAATGAAGAGATACAACCTACAACAGATCTGTTGTAACACCCTCTTCACTCTCAATCTCCTGTCTCTTTCTCACTCAGAATACAGATCTACATAGACGCAATACAATTCCATCATATATAGTGAGGGGTTACCTTCTAGGGAAAAAACCCTAAATTAAACATAACTTCTACAGTCAGATCTCCACCTAATGAACGACCCAAATTGACTAGAAATTACTATACTTTTACAAGGAAATTTTACATCTATTCTTAGCTTCAGGGGTGCTACCCCAAAAACCCCCTGCCAGGGGGGAGCTCCCCAAAGGTCGCAGCCACCCCCTTGGACCCCACCTGCAGCGAATATTTTACGGGCGGCGTTGCCACCCTATTTCGAACTGGGGTCCAATGCGGCGATACCATTGAATACATAAGATAATCAAGCTCCACACCCAACACATGGTTTAGGAATTTGTTTATTTGGTTCATTTTTTATCATTAGCATGGGTTTATCCTAGTTTGACAATGTTCTTAGCCTTGCCTTTCCATTTCCTAGATAGTCATGTTGTGATGGAACTTATTCTTAGTTGAGCTTTGGATTTTCGAAAGGTTTTTGAACTAGGTGAGGTGGTCTCAGGAAAATTTCCAAGGGCTGGGGGTGGAGATGGTTTTCTCCAAGAAACCCTCAATAGGTGGGTGGAGATGGGAAAATTCATCAAGGTATGGTGAATAAATTCTGAGGCATCTAATCCTAGTTTAGTTTTATGATCTCGGGAGTAGTTTGGGTGATATCACATTAGCTTGAGGGTGGAGGTGGTTTAACCTTTGGATTCCCTGGTTTATTGTGTCTTGGTTATCCAATGAGATCCCACATTCGTGCTTGGAATATGGCACTAGGATGATTGGCTGAAATAAATATTTGGTTCAGCTCAATCTATGGCCGGGTGGTACATGGAAGTCCTTAACTTTGTTGGATTTTTCATAAGTTAATAAGATTTATTTTCCTAATGTAATCTATGAGCACTTGTACTTATTATTATGTTGATTTGGTGGTTTTTTTTTCATGGTTAATATTATTTTTATATGTTGGTTATATACCTAGTTACACGATGTGCTCAAGCTATGGCTCTTGTTCATGATTTGAAAAGTATTTGAAAGGTTGATGAATTCCTAGGCTAACAAGCATTGTTATAGCTACTTGATTACCATATGTTTGATGAAATGTCTAGCGTGTTCTAGGTAGTGTACGTCAAGTTCTCATTTAAAGTTTGAATTTTTATCATTGTCTCCATGTTAAATATGATTCTGGAAATTTACAGTAAGTTCTAAGCATTGGTCTAGAGGCTAGCTTGGAAAAGTGGCTTAGATCTTGGGACCGCTAGCATAGAAGAGGAGAATTTAGGTCATAATTGCATGGAACCAGGCCTATTTATAACATCCCTGGTGAAAATTCCATGTAATAAATGTTAAAAACAATAACCACAGTTGATGGGACACTTATTCCAAGCTGAATGTTGGGAAAGACATCCTAAGGGGTGTTCATTTGGTTGTTTATGGCTAGGGAAATCAGCAAAGGCAATTGCTAATGCTTTGGAAACCCAAAATGGCATTTTTGCCACAGTTATTTATGAAAATAATTGAAATTAGGAGAAAATGGAGTGGAAAGGTTATAGGTTGCATGTTAGGAGAAAAATGAAGGAAAATAATGGAAAATTAAGAAAGTAGAGGCCTCATTCATAAAATGGCTTCTGGGGATCAATTGGTAACCTTTTGTTAGTTGAGTTTTGGAGCTCTCTCATTATTCTCTCTCTCTCTCTCTCTCTCTTGGACACTTAGAGGATCTTGGAGCACTTTTGCATTAGAGCAAGAAAGGAAAAGAAGAAAGAGGAAGCAAATATCAAGTAGGGAAAGGAAGGATCAATCAGGTGCAATGGGCTTCATTGAAGGTATCAACTTCCATGTGTATTTTCCTTGCTATATTTGGCATGCATGGGATTGAATGTGTTTCTTTTCTACCATGGCATAATTTTTTCCAGGTGTGATAGTATTTTTAACCTAGCCTTGGCATTTCCTTATAGATTTGATGGGATGGGTTCTCTCATTCGGTTTATGTGGGATGGAAGAATTGGATTTGAAGCTGAGTGGGGTGGATCTTCGAATTTACAAACACATGGTCTAAGTGGTCCCTAAACCAAACTGAGGATCATGAAGTCATTGACCTAGTAACCCCTGAATCAAATTGTGGCTTGCAGTAACGCCAAATTATGTGTGTCGGTGGGGCTAGGAATTCTTTCCAGTGAATGGTGGGATATAAGGTAAAGTCAAGAGGTGGATTTTATCTCCGTTGGGCCTAGTGGTTCTGATATGGGATGCATGGTAAAGCCTGGAGAGTATTTCTCGGTGTAGGGAAGAGTGATCCTTGGATTAGACTGTGGATTCACGATAAAGCCTGAGAGACTAGGAGCACTCAAATTACTCATGGTGTAGGCAGAGAACTCTAGTGGCATCCATGTTGATTGGTGTTTTGGGTGTGTTCTATGAGTCCTAGATTCATGCTTGGAATATGGCACGGGGGTTATTGGCTGAAGAGAGACTTGGCTCAGCCAATCTATGGTCAGGTGGAACGTGGTAGTCCCATCTCCAATTAGTTCATTGCATCCATTAATGACAAATTCATTCCCTTGATTTTCATATGTAAATGTATTTATGTATATGTCGATTTTGATGGTTTATATGTTTATGGTATTCCATTCCTACTATGTTGGTTATATGTATATTTTATGATAGCAACTATGTATGGCTCTCAACATGTTTTTACTTGTAAATGAATGGATAGTGTATTTATGGCCTAACAGATGATAATGCAGAAAATGACATGAGGGAACAATGATTCTTAGTGATTCTTAGATAAGTATGAGATTCATACACTTAATTCTATTGTTTACACCTATAGGCTACATGTTGATGATATGTTTAACAAAATGCCTGCCATGGCTAGTAGGGGTATGGTTATGCTCTTATTTAGTTTATTACTTTTGCATCATTGTTTCATTGTATTTTTACTTATTCTAAGCTATCACTACATTTTGGGTAGTGGCCTGGGCTTTGGGCCTGAAAAGGTGGCTTGAATCTTGCGGTCGCTGACACAGAATTGGAAATTTTGGTCTCTGGTCACTACCAGGCAAGCCTGTGAGAGCGAATTTGAGTTGTTGGTCACTCCCTTGCCCATAGCATGAGAGAGGTTATCACCTACAGGATCTAGTAAAGTAGTGGGAACCGAGGATAGGTTGTCTGAGTGGTTGACTTATCTCCTGAGATTTTTGTTGACGATGTTGGATGACTATGTGTGATGTTCCATCGATTGCACTTGCTTAAGGTCACATAAGAGGTCAATTATGATCATAGTAACCTCTCGTATCATTTTTACTCGTGTTGGCATGGTTACTTGGGTGGATGTGGGAGGAGGGTGTTACTGGCTGGTATTAGAGCATGGTTCAACTCTCGGACTAGATGGGTGGTGTGCGCTAGTCATGCATGTCAGTTGCACGTGTGTCCCTTACACTTGAATTTCATGTGCTTGTTGCATAGGCTTGATGATTGATTATGGTTGTAGTATGGTTTTTATGGATAATTTGATATTTATTTCATGAAATGTATTTGTCATGAGTATCTGACTAGTTTCAAATGGATTATATGTCACTTACAAGTTGATTTTATGTCACCTACTTACATCCTTGTATGTTAGGTTACATTCTTGAATATGTTGATTACATGTATTAGTATTGTAGCTTGATTACAAGAATTGATCACTTATGTTCGACTACATGTGTTTATGCGTATGTGTAGTTGATTAGGAATTTCTTATGCATGTTGTTGGTTGCATGTGGTAATGTCTACAATGGAGTAATGGTTGTTGTCATGCATGAGGTCGTAGCATGCATTGTTGATATGTCCTTGCAATGATGATGGGACCTTGGTTAGAGTGATGTTTATATGTTGATATGTTTATTTGTGAATGTATATATGTTGTTATGTTTATGTTATGTGTATCACACATGAAATTGAGAACAAGGTATCCTCCCTGAGCTATACTAAGGTACGTTGGTTTATGGTGATTTGGTTTATCTAACATATTTTTCATTGTAGAAAAGAGATAAAATGGCTAGCAAAGTGGTAGAATACATAGAATCTCCCTATGCATCAAATGAGAAATGTGGTGTAGGGCATACTTCTAATTTGGCCAAGACATTAAGAAGCTTGAAGGAAGAGATAAGGAGTTGTAAGGTAGATAATGATCGGATCATACAGGCACAAGAGAAGGAAGTAGAGGTTAATGCTATACTTTTTCATATTTTGTTAGAATTCTAGTGACAAAGGCCACTTCTGATCAGCCATGGACATGAGGATGGAACTAATGGGGCATATGGCAGTAGGTCTCCTCGTAGACACATGTCGGATAGATATGATACAGTGAGAGATGGTAGGTTTTTAGACACTCTAGATAGGAAGGGCCATGATTACAGATACTATTCTAGTTCTAGTTCTTATAAACATCATGATCATTATCGTTATCATCCTTATAGGAGGAATTATAGGGGATACTTTCCAGAAGAATTCAAGAAATAAAATCCATCTAATTTTGATGGAGATATGAAGAAGTTCAAAGAGGAAGAGGCTTGGATAATTGGGATGAACAAATTATTTGAGTTGCATGAGTACACAGATAACATGAAGGCCATAATAGCTATCTTCAAATCGAAAGGTAAAGCATACATCTGGTGGGAAGATCTTAATTGGGTTAGGGACATCAAGAAAAATGACTTGAGTTGGCAACAATTCAAGAGGATTTTCAAGAAAAAATACTTGTTAGAGAGGTACTATGATAGTAAGGCTAAATAATTCTATGAGCTAAAGATGGGATCAATGACAGATGAAGAGTACATGACCAAGTTTCTAAAGCTATTGTGGTATGTATTGTATCTTACTAAAGGATAAAGTTCATATATTTGTCAATGGTTTTCCCTTAGAATTTAGAGATCGGATTGAGTATGATGAGCCTTAGTCACTTGAGGAAGTAATTGGGAAATTGAAGCATTTCTATGACTAGTCAAAACATAAGAATGAATCTTAGCATGGATGTAAGGGAAAATACAAAGGTAAAGGTAAATGGAAGCCTAAGAGAACAAGGCCTCAGAATGCATATGGGAAAGAAAATGTGGCACCACAAAATATCTTTAATGCAGCTAGATAGGGACATGAGCCAAATAGAAGTAGCAACATCATAGAGGTGAATGAAGTGGTTGGTTGGGGTGTTGGACATGTGGTGAGGAACACCTTAGGACAGATTGTTCACAGCATCAGGGTGGTAGGCCTAAGATATACATTGAATGAGAGGTGCAGACCATTGGGGATGTTGGTTAGAGTATTCCGCGTATCTATGCAGCAATGGACAATAGGCAGGTAGAACACCAGGCATATATCATTGAGATGGATGATAAGCTTTATGATCAAGTTATTTCTATTTTGATTCACCCTAGATCTAATTATAGCTATGTTAGTCTTGACTTGGTGGATAAGTGTGTTTTGAGTAAAGAACTACATACAAAATCTTGGTTAGTGAAGTTGTCTATAGGTACAAAGAAGCAAGTTCATCATTGGATAAGAGCTTGTGCATTTGACTTGAATGGTATGCCTACTGCAACACATCTAAATGTATTACCATTTGGATCATAAATTATTTTTTTGGGCATGGATTTGTTGTATCTACATAGAACCAAGGTAGAATGCTATGATAAATATATTGAGTGTGTTCATGACAATGGGGAACCAAGAGTCTTGTAGAGTAAGAAGGAAGCTAAATCAGTTAGGATGGTGATAGCTATAAAAGTAAAGTGTAGCTGCAAGAAAGGGTGCAAGCTATTTTTGGTGCACATTTCTAGTGATAAGGGCAAGGAGGTTGAGGATACAGATGTGTTGAACAAATACCTAGTTTTGCAGTAGTTTCAGGATGTAAACCTTGAATACATTAGAGATTTCCCACCTCGCAAGGAGGTATACTTTTCCATTAAGTGAGTGTCAGGCGAAGCTCTAGCATCAAAAGAACCTTACAGGATGAGCACACTTAATTTTGTTCAGCAGAAGTTTCATTTAAAGGAAATGTTGGACAAGGGATACATTAGTCCAAGTGTATCACCTTGGGGCACATTGGTCTTGTTTATGAAGAAGAAATATGGTACTCTAAGATTATGGATTGATTACAGGTAGTTGAACAAAGTGACTATCAAGAATAGATATATGTCGCCAAGGATTGATGACTTGTTTGATGAGTTGAAGGAAGAAGGAGTGTTCTCGAAGATCGAATTGAGATCCAAATACCATCAAGTACTCATCAAAGAGGAGTACATTTACAAGACTAGGTTCAAGACTAGGTATGGGAATTATGAGATTTTTGTTGTTCCACTTGGCTTAACTAATGCTCCAACTACATTCCTGTGTTTGATGAGTAGCACATTGCATCCATATTTGGATAATTTTGTTATTGTTTTCATTGATGATATACTGGTATATTCTAAAAATGAGGAAGAGCATGTCGAGCAATTAGCAGAAGTGTTGAGGTTGTTGAGAGAGCATTAGTTGTATGCTAAGCTCAACAAGTGTAGTTTATTTCAGAGTGAGGTACACTACTTGGGACATGTTTTCTCCAAGAAATGCATTATAGTAGATCCAGAAAAGATAAGGTCCATCATGGAGTGGGTAGATCCTAAGAGTGTGGATGAGGTAAGATATTTCATGGGATTGGTAGGCTATTATAGGAGGTTCATCAGGAACTTCTCGCATATTTTGTATCCCATCACATCATTGCAAAGCAAAGGTAATAATTTCAAATGGACGGGGGAGTGTGACGCTAGCTTTGAGCATCTTAAGTAGTTGTTGACACATGCACCATTATTATAGATTGCAGATCTGGACAATGATTTTGTGGTATGCATACATGCTTACAAGAGAGGGCTTGGTGGAGTCCTTATGTAGGATGGACAAGTGGTATGCTATGAGTCCCAAAAACTAAACCACCATGAGTAGAACTACCCAACACATGATTTGGAGTTAGTAGTGATCATACATGCATTGAAGATGTGGAGACACTATCTTCTTGTCAGGAGATTTGTACTTATGAGTGATCACATTGGGTTGAGGTATTTGTTTGACCAACCGAATCTAAACGTCAAGTAAGCTAGATGGTTGGCAATGATCAGAGAGTTTGATTTTGAGATCAAGTACATCAAAGGTAAAGAGAACAAGGTGGAAGATGCTCTCAATAGATGGGTATAGGTACATCACTTGGCAGCTATGAGCTCCTATGGGGTGGACTTACAAGATAACATCTTGCAGGCAGGTCAGCAAGATGTCAAGTATATGGAGATTGTGCAGAAGTTGCAGCAGAGTGCTAGTACAGGTGTAGGTACATGTACGTGTAGTGGTATAGGTATAGGTGGAAGTACAAGAATAGGTACAAGTGTAGGAGCACACGGTATGGATTATTATCTTACAGTAGATGGGTTGGTCAGGTTCCGAGATAAGATATATGTATCTGATAGTAGCAAACTGAAGAAGGTGATCTTTAGGGAGTTTCATGGGAAACTATATTCAGGTCACCCAAGTTATCAAAAGACACTTATAGTGGTGAAGAGGTTATATTATTGGTTGAATTTGAAGAGGCATGTAACAGAGCTTGTGGAAAGATGTTGTGACTGTTAGCAAGTCAAATCAGAGTGTAAACATCTAGGTGGAATACTATAGCCGATTGAAATTCTTGAGAGGAAGTGGGAGGTTATTTCCATGGAATTCATCATAGGGTTGCTGAGGAGAGTGAAATAACATGATTCCATCATGGTCATTGTGGATAGGTTAACAAAGATTGCACACTTCATTCTAGTGAAGTCAATGTTCTCATCTAGTGATGTGGCACATGTATTCATTAGAGATGTAGTTAGAATCCATGGTGTTCCAAAGAAAATTACGTGAGACAAGGATGTGAAGTTCACTTCCAAGTTTTGGAACGAGTTATTTCCAAGTTTGGGCACAGAGTTGGCCTTTAGTAAAACTTATCATCCATAGATAGATGGATAGACAGATATGGTCAATAGAATATTGGAGGACATGTTGAGGATGTATGTGATGCATCAGCAACAGAAGTGGGAAGAGTATCTCCCTTTGGTAGATTTCGCATACAACGGTTATCAGGAGTCCCTAAGGATGAGTCCATTTAAGGAATTGTATGGGTGGAGTTGTAACACTCCCATCAGCTGGAGTGATCCAGTTAATAGGGTGTTGATTGGACCAAATATGTTGGTAGACATGGAATAAGAGATGCAAGTGATCAAGGAGAATCTAAAGGAAGCACAAGATAGGAAAAATAGTTATGAAAATAGGAACAATTTGTTCAAGGAGTTCTAGGTAGGGGTATAGGTGTATTTGTGCATCAAACCAAACAAGAGATCCTTGTGGATTGGATCTTGTGCCAATGTGGCACCATGGTTTTGTGGACCCTTCAATATTATTAAGAGGATTGGACCAGTAACCTATCGACTTGCACTGCCTCCGACAATGAAATTCCATGATGTTTTCCAGGTCTCTTTGCTCAATAATCATGTTAAGGATGTCAATCATGTGATTGACTAGTTTGTATTATAGGTCAAACAAGATGGAGAATTCTAGTCAGAGCCTCAGCGTATATTGCATAAAAATGTACTCATGCTATAGAACCAAGCAATCGTTCATGTTAAAGTGCTATAGAAGTACTTTGGGCCCGATGAAGCTACATGGGAGATGGTGGATTAGATGCGGGCTATGTATCCTTCCTTATTTGTCGACTGAGGAAAAGCATCTCCAATATGGTGGTTTCGTATATAGTTTATGGTGGTTAGTATATGCTTTATGGTGGTTTGATATGTGATTTATTGTGGTTTGGTATATGGTTTATGGTGGTTGATATATACTTTATGATGGTTTTCTAAATGCTATATGATGTTTTGATATATGCTTGGATATGGTGTGTAGTATGTGTTTTGGTATGTGATTTGGTATATGGTTTTGATATATATTTTGATGATGTTGCTATATGTATACATGTATATGTGTGTAAATACTACCATGAGCTATGTTATAAAGCTCCACTATGCGGTATGGGTGTTATGTCATTATGATTATGTTGTCATGTTACTATTCTATTATGTGATTTGTTATCATGATGTTATGATGTCATGTGGGTTGGTACTCAATAGGATGATCATTGTAAATACTGTAATGAGTTGTGTTATAAATCTCCATGAAAAGTATGTCTTCTTTCAGCGAGCTGCTGAGGGATATGTGTGATTCCACACCGAGGATAGTGTCCCCTAGGGGGGAGGGTCCTATAATAGCCCTAGTGAAAATTCCATGTAATAAAAGTTAAAAACAATAAACACGGTCGATGGGACACTATTCCAAGATTAATATTGGGAAAGACATCCTAGGGGGTTTTCATTTGGTTGTTTATGGCTCAAGAAATTAGAAAAGGCAATGCCTAAGGCTTTGGAAAGGCAAAATGGAATTTTTAGAACGATTATTTATGAAAAAAATGGAAATTAGGAGAAAGGGGAGGTGAAAGGTCACATGTTGCATGTGAGGAAGAAAATAGAGGCCTCATTCATAAAAAGGATTATGAGGATCAGTTGGTAACCTTTTGTCAATTATGTTTTGGAGCTCTCTTATTATTCTCTCTCTCTCACTCTTAGACACTTAGATTTTATTGCAATACTTTGGCATGGGAGAAAGAAAGGAAAAGAAGGTAATAGGAAGCAAAGATCAAGTAGTGAAAGGTAGGATCAAGTAGCTATAGCAAGCTTCATTGCAGGTATCGACTTGCATGTGTATTTTCCTTGCTAGATTTGGTATGCATGGGATTGCATGTGCTTCTTTTCTACCATGGCATCGGTTTTGTGACGTGTGAGAGTATTTTCATCCTAGCCTTGCCATTTCTTGATAGATTTTATGAGATGAGTTCTCTCATTTGGTTTATGTTGGATGACCGGATTTGGATCGAAGCTAAGTGCAGTGGATCTCTGAATCTACAAACACATAGTCTGAGTGGTCCCTGAACCAAACTGGGGACCACAAAGCCACTAAACTAGTAACCCTTGAACTGGACTATAGGCTACAGTAAAGCCATATTGTATGCATCGGTGGGCCTAGGAATCCTTTTTGGTGAATGATGGGATATACGGTAAAGCCAAGAGGTGGATTTTCTCTCCGTTGGGCCTAGTGTTCCAAGGATGGGATGCATGGTAAGGCTTAGATATTATGTCTTGATGTAGGGCCTAGCAATCCCTGGATGAGACTATGGATCCATGGTAAAGCTTGAGAGAGTAGGAGGAACTCAAATTCCTAATGGTGTAGGCAGAGAACTCTGGTGGAATTCATGTTGATTGGTGTTTTCGGTGTATTCTATGAGTCCCACATTCATGCTTGGAATATTTCACAGTGGTGATTGACTAAAGAGAGACTTCACTCGGACAATCTATGGTCGGGTGGAAAATGGTAGTCCCATCTTCGGTTGGTTCATTGCATCCATTAATGAGAAATTCATTCCCTTGATTTTCATGTGTAAATGTATTGATGTATATGTGGATTTTTATGGTTGATATGTTTATGGTATTTTTGTTCCTATTATGTTGGTCATATGTATATTTTATGACAGCAACTATGTATGGCTTTTAGAATGTTTTTACCTGTAAATGAATGTTTAGTGTATATATGGCCTAATAGATGATAATGCAGCAAATGACAAGAGGGAACAATGATTGATAGTGATTCTCATATAAGTACGAGATCCCTACACTTAATTATGTTGTTTACACATGTAGGTTACATGTTGATGATATGTTTGATGAAATTTTTGGCATGGCTAGTAGGGGTCTGGTTATCGTATTATTCATTTTATTGCTTTTGCATCATTTTTTCTCTATATTTTTACTTATTCTAAGCTATCACTCCATTCTAGGCAGTGGCCTAGGCTCTTGGCCTAAAAACGTGGCTTAAATCTCAGGGTCACTGGCACATAAATGCAAATTTTTGGCATCTGGTCACTAGCAGGCAATCTTGTGAGAGCAACTTTTGGTTGTTGGTTACTTCCTTTCCCATAGCATGAGAGTGACTATGGCCTAAGAAATCTAGAACAGAAGTGGGACCTAGGGGCAGGTTTTCTGAGTGGTTGACTTGTCTCCTAATAGTTTTGTTGATGTTGTTGGATGACTGTGTTTGATGTTCTATCAATTCCACTTCCTTAAGGTCACATAGGAGGTTGAATATGATCATAGGAGATTCTTGCCTCATGTTTACCCCACTTGGCATGGTTACTTGGGTGGATGTGGGAGGAGGATGTTACACTATGCATGCGGTTGGAGACCTAAAACTCCATTGTTTCCTTGGTGTGCTTGCAGTTGGGGTGTCAAATCACTTAAAAAGTGTTTCAGCTTGAGTATTTACTACCTAGGGTGGATTAAAACCTTCTGAGTGGTTTTTTGTATCTGTAGGATGTCGGTAAGTGTTTAGTTTGAAGGGACCACTTCGTCAACTAGAACATTTTCGGTCAGGTCATGTCATAGTAGCACTCAGATTCACATTTTCCTAGAGGTATTGTAATAGCCAATAAATGTGGGGAGAGGTTGTTATCGATAGTTGTTAGATAATGTGTTAGATATGATAGGAATATACAATAACATTAAGAGTGGGATTATTCTTGTAGAAAATATTGTGTTCCATGAAAAATCCAAACACGTCAAGATCAAATATCACTATATATGGGATATGGTGCAAAGAGGAGCAGTAAGACTCCATCATAATGTAATTGATGATTAGATAGCTAACATACTTACCAAAATTTTGTTGAAAGAGAATCTCATGGTATTAAGAGATCATCTTGGACTGACGAATGTGAGCCTTCCTGGTGGGTGCAGTCATGGACGATCGAGAATGTTGAGTTATGATCTTCCCTCTTATTTGATCTCCCAAGTTGGGAATGCAGCTAGGAGAGCTCTTGGGGTTGAGGGAAGTCTCAACTGTAGGTTTGGTGTGATCATTGTCTTGTGTTGACAAGTGGCAATGCCCCTTACCATCAAGTCTAGGACTTACCAAGAGTATACCCTAGTATGCATCTACCCACAAGTTGTGATTGTTGGGAGTACCACCCATCTGAGGGTGCAGTAAATATTGGCTATCTGTGATCCTTGGCAAGTGGTAAGCCCCCCAAGTAGAGGTGACACTCATTTGTGTGTGATCCTTGTCAAGTGCTAATCCCCCCAAGAAGAGATGATATTGTGTTGTGTGTGATCCTTGTCATGTGTTAACAAGTGGTAATCCCCCCAAAGTCTATGAATGTAGTTGTTCTACCACTTGAATCTTATGGGAAAGATTATTTAAGCACGACCCTTGTCATGTGTAGACAGGCAGTCATCCCCCCAAGAAGAGGTGAGACTTGGTTTTGCACAATCTTTTCCATGTGTTGACAAGTGTAATCCCCCCAAGCCTGTGTCAAGATGAGAAGATCAGTGGATATAGGGTGATAGATGAATATCACCTATGATGATTCTTCTTCATTAGTTTGTTACATAATTTTTACAAAGTAGAGATGAGTAAATAAAGAAGAGATATTTGTTACGGAAATAAATTCCTCCCTAGATGAGAGGGAGCGTTGAACATTAGTAGCTTAGGGATGAATTTCCTTAAATAAAATTTCATTTCCAACAATTCTGGTGTGACTTTCTAAAATTAGAAAGTCATGTCTAGCATCTCAAGCATGACTTTCTATGAATAGTAAATCATCTAGCATCAATTGGTAATCAAGTATAGATTTTGGAAAATCACTTATCATTAATCAATCTCAATAGTTCAACTTTTTACTTAATCAACAATATTATCATTACATTTATTATTATCCTTATGATACTATGACACTATTATTATTAAAAGGAACTTTAAGTCACCTTACCTTCATAAAGTAATCACTTTGTACCTCTATGTCTCACATAGCACATCATAACTCTCTCTCCCTCTTAATGGACACACTTCACACTCATTAGAGTCTTGTCATAAAAGATTCTCTTATGATTTCATTAATGCAAATGTTACTCTCTCTATTACGTACTCATTAAGACATGGCATATTCCTCCTACTCACAATAAAATCATGTCATAAAAGTTTCCTCTTACACCTCCTTAATGGCATGAGTTACAAAGGCATGTGTACCTCCCTAAATGGCATATGTAACTCCTCCTCAAGGCATGCATATTGCTCCTTATTTATGACTTGAATTTGCTGCTTCTCCTATATAAGTATCTCATCATCTCATTCTCACTAAATGTACATTGTGAAAGAAGGATTCGAACTTGAGAGAAAAAGTTGGAGAGACTTGAAGAATATTGTGAGAGAGAGAGAGAGACTTGGAGATTAAGAGTAGAACCTGAAGGTTGATTCATTGTTTGCATCAGTTGTTTCTATCAGTGATCTTCATGTTATAGGTTGTTTAGATTTGGGTGAACTTACTCATTCTCTTGATCTCTCATTGTACTTTGTATCTTTGTTGAACAATTGATATCTAATAGAAGAATAATTTGGTTGGGTCTTCCCCTTATGGCTTTTTCCCTAGTCATTATACCTAAATTATTTGTGTCTTATCTTATTCTTGGTGGCCTTCAATTGTGCATTTGGTTTGTGTTCTATCTACAATTTCTTAACTAATATTGCAAAAAAATGAATTTTTACTAATAAGTAATTCTTATAGCATAGAACATCATAGTTTTGACATTTTAGTGATCATGGGTCGTGGCCCAAAAATCCTTCACATTTTAGTAATGGTGTGCGTGTCTGTGTGTGTTTTATTAATTTAAAAATTATTTTTAAATATTTAGATTATCATTGTAATATTTATTATTTTAATATAGTTTTTTTTTTTTATTAAATTTTCTGGAATGTTTTAATTTAGAGTAATTATTCATATAATGTTATAGATTTTTGTTTATATATATATACAACACAACAATCACATAGATAAGTTTTCAGACTAGTTGTCTACATATTAATGTTTATTACATTCTCCACTTTATTCAAAAACTTATTTTACCCTTCTTCATCCTACTCATTTGGTAGGTCAACTATTATCGCATGTCAGACACCTTATTATAGTGTAAGTTCAAGGATTATTTATTCTATGTAGGCATGTTATAACTCTTGTATGTGGTATATGGTATTGGTGACATTTTCGGCGGTTCAGAATTATTGAACAATTCTCATGGATTATGTTAAAAGTTCATGCATATATATGTTTTTGTTATTCCATTCCCTACTTATCGAACTTTCTAGACCATGAGGTGGCATACATCGCACTATCTCCAACATTGAGGTGTGGACTCTCTATGGAAGGTTAGCATATCGATTGACCAACTACTCACCCAAGGTAGGGTTACGATTGACAGTGGAGAAATGTTGTAGGTTAGTTGAGGTAACTAACCCACCTTCGTTGTGCTCGTCCCAGACTCATTCTCCTCCCCTCAGGTCTCTCACAGGGATTTGAAAATCTGTTACAAAAGGATGGGTCATCCTCACTATTGATTTTCTATACTAAGTTTTACAGTAGATAATTCTTCATTGTTCCATTATAGCACCTTTATTTAAGGTAAACATTCTAGACTTGTGAAGCCCGTGAAATTTATTTCCTTTAATGCTTCTTCAAAATTTACAGGTTAATTATTATTGTAGCTATGTTTAACTCATGTTTATTTTTCTTATTTCACTAGAGCTCGTATGCATGTCTCTCTTCTCTTTTGAATTAATTCCCTCAATCCTACATGTTATCACTCATAGGTTTTCCTTGGTTATGGAGAGAAAATGTAAGTGAAACCCCAAACTAGAATTAAAATCAGAAGTTGGCCCTTCCAATTTTAAGAGGGATCTCTCTTTAAGTCTGCTACTCAAGGTCACAATAGTAACAGCTCGCTCATTTTCTCAGTGGCCAAATTCAACTTGAAAATTAATGGGATTGGTTGGAAAAATGTTAACAGTAACCATTGGGCATGAAGTCATGGGGTTGATACTAGTAAATTTTCAAAGAACAGGGGTAAGACATACAAATATCAAAGGCATATACCAAGTTTATTTAGACTACAAGATATTCAAGTGGTAAGCAAAAAGAAGAAGACAACCCATTACACAATGAAAATTAATGAAATCTTTGTAACTTTAGAGGATAAATTAGATATTTGAAACTGAAAACAACAGAGCATAAAGTATGAATTCCATTGTTTCTAAAATGTGTTTCAAACATGAAGAAATAACAAATATGATATCTATAAAGAAGGCATGAATGACAAAGAAACTTTGACTAATAAACACAACAAAAGATTATTGAATATGTAAGTCTAGAACTTTTGCCTCGAAAATTTTATATATCAGAATGAAAAATACACCATAAGTCCTTTTGTGCCAAAAACCACCTGAATCTATTACAATTCCTCTCATTTGTAAAAAAAATTAGATAATTATTGAGATCCACAATTTGTCGAAAGTCTTATTTACAATAATCATTAAGATCCAAAAGAAATGGATATGAAAGCCTCTTCACCTAACTTTCATTTTTTGTTATAAATAATCAAGTAGATGGTTAAATCTGATCCCCAAGTCAAATTTAGAAAAATGAAGTTGTCAAATTCCCAAAAAATAGGGTCCAATGATCCCTTTGAATATCCAAAACCGTGATAGTTGTTAAAAAACTGAAAGAGGTTTCTGTAAATGAGACCATTCTTGACAAAATCCTCTTTAATATATGGAAAATTGATTTTCAAAATATCAAAATATGCTCCCAAAGGTGATGACTAAAACAGGGAAAAGCAGAGTAAAACAATGTTCTACCATTTGATTTGTCCATGCCACCATTTTAATTTTTTTTAACTAGTGATGACAAATTATCTATCAGCATGCCTAAATTTTTGGTGGAAGATTTTAAACAACTAGTCCAATTAATTACCCCTGAAGTCTTTATCCTGAAACTAAACTGTGATAACAACTGACTCCAATGGGGATGTTATCACCTTGAGAGGTAGCAAGAACCATCGTAGACCAATTGCCTAGCCATTGGGTGGCTCCCAAACTATGAAAACAAACAACCTGAGCTCAATGTGACTGAAAACAAAATTGTAATCCAAATTGAAACTAAATGTTGAAACATTGACTGCAAACTGGAATATGAAGTTGAAAACAACCAATACTACAGTCTAGAAACACACACTTATGAAAAAGATGCTCAGATTATTGAGCTTATTCATCACACCTACTCTAAAAAAAATGAAATGAAAAATTAAGAGGTGGAAACTCAAACTTGCAATTGAAAAAAAAAATCTCCATTCTCCATGAATACAACAAAATATACATGTTCTAATTATTTAAAGAAAGTGGTGAAAGGGTCTTAGAGATTATATATATGTACTTCTTGTTGATGAGAAAAAGGAGAAAAGCTAGTTTCACCCTTAACTATTGGTTGTTCTTGTCCTATGTCTTCAATTTCAAGATCATTCTCAAAATAAATGATAGCAATTTTTTATTTCTTGTCATTCACATCTTCTACATCATAAAAGTATTTTGTATGCTATTGAATAGAATCATCCATCTCATGTGTATGATGAATATCCAAAGATATTTCATCATTCAATTCAAGAGAACACTCATTTTGATCTTCACAAGTCTTTTCTCGATGCAAAAATTTAGAAAATGATTGATTTAGAGATATATCTAAATGATTGTCCTCGTTTTTTTCTTGATTATTTAAAATCTGATAAACCTCCTGCAAAACTTCATTAATATCAGGAGAAGGAACATGGCTTTGATCATTAATATGTTGATCACAATGTTGAAATGGGTTTTAATAGAAAGCTTGTACAGTTTCTTCATCAGTAAACTCCTCATCACCATAAAGCCTTCAAGGTGTTAAATGAAACTTTCAACATGCTCACAAAAATTTTTAGCCAACAAAAAATATGGGTAGGAGTTTTTATAATGCTCATACAAAAGTTCATTGAAATCTTTAAGAGAATAAAGACTAGCATACGATAAACCTTCATAACATGATCTTATCAATCCTTCTAAGGTTTCCATAAACATATTCAACAAGTATGCTTCATGCAATTCAACCCCTAGCCTATGTATGTGCATGTGAATTTTGACCAAATGGAAAGCAGGATCATCTTGTTCTTGATCTTTGAATCTTGGTAGGTATGTTTGTTAATCCATATGAGGCAAACAATTAGGAAAGCCAAGAATATGAGCATGATTTGTAGGAGCATACCTTGTAGATTGTGGATTCATCTCTATACAGTGGAGTCACCAGTGATAATTTGATTTATGGATCCTATTGAGAATGGAGTTGTCAGGTGAATGATGTGTAGTATTTCTGTGATTTTCCTCTGTTCACCATCAGAGAGCATATATGTTTGTTTTCATTCTTCTAGGATGTTGACATGAATCTTTGATCGCCAACAACGGTGCCAAGATGTTATCACTTAGAGGCTTTCCTTGGTTGTGGAAGGAAACTCTAAATGAAACCAAAAACTAGACTTTAAAATCGGAAGTTGGCCCTTCCAATTTCAAGAGGGATATCTCTTTGAGTTTTCTACTCATGGTCACTATAGTAACAACTCACTCATTTTCTCGAAAGCCATATTCAACTTGAAAATTGATGGTCTTAGTTGGAAAATTGGTAACTTTAACCATTGGGCATGGAGTCATGGGGTTGATACTAGTAAACCTTCCAAGAATTGTGGTAAGATATACATAGATGAAAGGAATATACCAAGTTTATTTAGACTACAATATATTCAGATGGTAAGAAAAAAGAACAAGACAACCCATTACACAAAGCAAATTAATGAAATATTTGTGACTTTAGAGGATAAATTTGGATATTTGAAATTAAAAACAACAGAGCATAAAGTATGAATTCCACTATTTATAAAATTTATTTTAAACATAAAGAAATAACAAATATGAGATCTACTGAGAAGGCATACATGAGAAAGAATCACTGACTCATAACCACAGCAAAAGAGTCTCAAATATGTAAGTCTAGAACCTTTACCTTGGAAATTTTATATATATTATAATGGAAAACACACCATAAGTATTTTTGTGCCAACAAACAACCCTGATCTATTACAATTCCTCTAATTTATACATAATTACATAAATGTTGAGATCCACAATTTGTGGAAAGTCTTAATTACAATAATCATCAAGATCCAAAGGAAATGGATATGAAAACCTCTTCACCTAGCTTTAGTTTGTTTTTTTAAATAATCAAGGAGATGTTTATATCTGATCCCCATGTAGAATTTATGAGGTGGCTCATCAATAGTTTTCTATGAGTTTTTTTTAGAAAAATAAATGTATCGAATTCCTAAAAATAAGGTCCAATGATCCCTTTCAATGTCCAAAACCGTGATAGTTTTGTAAACAATGAAATAGGTTTATGTTAATGAGCATTTCTAGACAAAATCCTATTCCATATCTAGAAAATTCATTTTCAAATTCTCGAAAACCATTCCCAAATTTGATGGCTAAAAAAGGAAAAAACAAAGTAAAACAAAGTGTTGTCATTTGATTTGTCAATGCCACCATTTTAAAAATTTTGAACCAACACTGACAAATTATTTGTTAGCATTCCTGAATTTTTTATGGAATATTTTAAACAACTGCTCCAAGCCATTTCCCCTTAATCTTTATTCTAAAACTAAACTATGATAATGCTTTCAACATAGTTTTAGAATTTACTACTTATCATGCCTCTAGAGTGCTTCCCTCTTCCTCGAGGATTTTGATAGTTTTGTCTCTCAAAAAGGTAGCATATTTTACCCTTTTCTGTCATATTGTGGTTAAATTAAGAATAAAATTCGTATTTATTTTTCTTTAGATTCATAACTCACCCCTTGACACCCTTGCTTTCAAGTTGGCTCCCAATTCACTACATTGGGAATTTTGTCAAAGCCCTACTCTAGTTGGGAACATTCATATCGATTCTTCATTATCCTTTCAACAAGGGTAAGATAAAAAAATTGTTTATAATTGTGTATTATTGTCTAGCTTCTTAGGGTTTCTTCCCACTCCTAATTTACTAGATGTATCCTCTGCTTATGACAGGAGCTCTTATGGGGTATTTTTGGGGAAAAACCCAGGTTATACTTTGGCTCAAAGCCTCGTTACCCTTATTTTGTGTTACTACATTTTATAACGTTTCAACCAATTTTCTAGTTCTTTTCTATCAGCTTGTGCGGGTATTTACTTGTACAATAATGGTTAAGAAAGTTTATGCAACCTATGATATTCTCTAGGTTTTGCTAAATTACATTTCTCTTTGTTATAGATCATCTTGTATCAAATATGCGAGTGAGGGTTTTTCAAGAACCCAGTAATAATTTCTTTCATAGAATATGTGTGTGTGTGTGGTGTGTGTGTTTGCTTGTTGCTAAATTACCATCGTCAACCTTCATATGGTTGTGTTTTAGTTACTATTATTGGGTTATGGTCACTCAAACTTACCCTCATTGAGGTTGTCATACTTTTCTGATATATGAACAATTTATCTTGTAATCTATATTTATAATGATGAATATGGCTATGATTCGTGAATTATTTTTATGCACTTCTTTTATGGATATTTATTAGAAAGTCTCGACAGCATTTCCATGCACTAGAAAATTTAAATCATGTAATCTTACTTGGGTGAAACCCTTATCTATTTCAAGTTTAAATTTCTATATTTATTTGGTTCTCTATAATTTCTCTTTGTTATTTTTTATATTACTGTTAAAATTTCTCTGCTTGTGCATTATTGCATTTTATAATTCGTGGTTTTTGTGTCAATAACTATGATAGGGTTTAGAGCCCCTTTATGCTTCATGTCTATAACATTTAAGATGAAAGTGTTTATTGTTCTTTTACTATCTTATAATAAGCCATACAACCTAGAACCCAACTACGGGCTTCTTATACTTATTTACTATTATTTTTATTGTAAAAATTCTAAAACATCTTTACTTTCATTGTTGTATAGAGGTTTCAATGTTAAGGAGATGAATATTGGTATAAGTCGATTTGCATAGAATTAATTCTCAATAGTCAAAGCCTTGTTCATAGATATATATTATATATATTATATATATATATATATATATATATATTTATATATATATATATATTATTATCTGTGTGTTGTGTGTGTGTGTGTGTGTGTGTGTGTGTATTTATGATTCCACTAGCCAACTAGCTCAACAATCTTTTACTTGGAAACGTCCTACCTCCCTCAACAACATCTTTCCTAAGGTTTAGAAGCTTACATCTTAACTATGCTCTCTTGGACCTCCTCGAACTAGGTAACATGTTCACAAGGTTTCCTTAGGTTTTCTTCCCTCTCACCCTCTTGGGTCCCTTTTCCCAACTGGGATTACTTATCTCTAGGGAGAGGAATAATGTCTTATAAATATCTGGAAATTGAAACTCTCCTTTAGCACTTTTCCCATAATTTTATGGTTGACCATAGATAATCTTATGTATAAAAATAAAATTAAGAATTTATGTTTATTAAAGATTCATACCAAGCCTTCCATTTGTCCCATAGTCAGCCAAGTAAATTCAACAAAAGTAATTAAAATTATTTACAACTTACTGAGGGGTGTTATATCTTCCCCCCCTCAAGTGAAACATTTTCTTCAGTGTTTGTTTCTATCTCTTAAAATAGGTTGGGATATGCTTCTTGCATGAAATTTTCATCTTCCCAAGTTGCCTCTTCTAGGCTAAAGTGCCTTCGTTGCATGTTAACCTGGGCGATAACTCGCTTTTGTAGCATGGTTTCTCTCCTATCGAGAATACATAGAGGTTCGAGTAGGAACTCTCCATCTAGTTCAACCTACATTCACAACCATAAATGTTGTTATTAGTTATTCATCTATCATTAATTCAAAACTTCAATACAACATCATTTCAAGTTCATTGTTTACCTGCACATCTTACCAATTAATAATATGTTTGGGATCATATATATACTTCTTTAATAAAGAAACATGGAATACATTATGTATTCATATGTGACTGGGTAAAGCCAGTTGATATGCTACCTGTCCAATTTGAGCAAGTATTTGAAAAGGACCACAGCATAAGGGAACCAATTTTGCACATTCCCCCACCTTAAAGTGCTCTTTTTAGGTTTGACCCTCACATACACATGATCTCCCACCTGAAATTATTTCTAGGTTCTTCTTCTATCTGCATATGTTTTTTTTTTTTTATCATGGGCAGCTTTCAAATTCATTTGTACTTTCCTTATTGTATGCTCCATCTCTTCTAATCAAGTCCCAATATGAGTTTATCTTTAGGACTATTCTAGTTATTAGGATTCCTACATTCCCACCCATGTAGTATCTCAAATGGGCTCATTTTCAATGAATCATGGTAAATATTATTGTATGAAAATTCTACAAAGTGAAGATAATATTCCCACTTTGTTGGTTATTGCATAACGTACATTCTTGACATGTCTTCCAACACTTTATTCACTCACTCAGTTTTCCCATCTATTTGTAGATGATATCATTGAATTGTAATGGAGTGCCTAATCCTATAAAAGGTGTCTTCAAAAATCTGAGGTAAATTTCACATCTCTATCATAAATTACTAATTTAGGTATGCGATGTAAATGAAAAAATTCCCTCATGAAAATATCATAATTTTTGAACAATTTTAAAATATGATTATATAGGAATAAAGTGTGTTAATTTTCTTATTTTATCCATGACAACAATAATAGAGTCATTTTGTTTTTTTACTTAGGTAAACCAGTAATAAAATTCAAGGTAATAACATCCCATTTCCATTCAAGGATAGGGAACAAGTGGTGTAATCCTGTTGCTTGTTGGTGTTCAACTTTAATGTGTTAACATTCAAGGCACTTAGTTGAATATTCAGCAACATCCCTTCTCATACCAACCCAAAAATAATTATTTTTCAATGCATAAATTAATTTTTGGTATCCAAGATGGGAAGCATAGGGACTTTTATTAAATTCATCCAAAATTAATTATGTAACAACTTTTTGGTTAGGAACCTAAATTCTTCTCTTGTAAGTTAGTGAATTGTCTTCATTAATTTCAAAATCAAGATATTTTCAAAAAATTTCCCTCGGTTAGTTTTCTACAATAAGAACTCATATTGTGGGTTTTTGAAGGCTACTTCTTTAATCTAATTTGTAAAGTTAAATTTTACCTGATTGTATGTAATTTCATATATACAGTTTATCCATTTGCTAAAGGCATCTGCTACTCGATTTTTGTTTCCCTTTAAATGTTTTATGTCAAAGTTAAACTCACTTAGGAAGGTAGTCCACTGTTCTTTTTTAGCATTAATTTTTGGTTTTCTAAAGAAGTTGGTCAAAATGTTGTGATCAATCATTAAAACAAACTTATTTCGTAACAGATAATTCCACCATACTTTTTAAGGCGTCGACCATGGTTGTTAACTTTAAATCATAAGTATAGTATCAATTTTCTTGCTCTTTTAGTTTTCATGACTCATCGGACACAACATGGCCTTCCTACATCAATACCCCCTACTCCTTGACATGCATCGGTATAGAGAACACATTCTTTTTCAAGGTCTACTATCTTTAAGATAGGAGTTGTAGTTAACAAATGCTTAACTTCATCAAAACTCTTTTGACACTCCAATGTCGACTTAAAATCTTTCCCCTTTTTTAAGAAATAATTTATGGGGTAGGCTACTCTCGAAAACCCCTCAATAAATCAATGATAATATCTAGTTAATCCCATAAAGGATTGGATATCTACCACATTTTTTAGGAATGGGCCATTCCATGATAGTTTTGGTCTTTTCAGAGTCTACTGTGATTCCTTCTTGAGAGATTATGTGCCCAAATATTGTACTTTGTCTTTATAAAATTCACATTTACTATATTTGGCATAAAGTTGGTGTTCTCATAGAGTTTGTTACACAATTTCCAAATTCTTTTTATGATATTCCATATTCCTTGAGTAAATCAATATATCATCAATGAAAATTAATACAAACTTGTCAAGGTATTGACGAAATATGCCATTCATGAGACATATAAATGTAGTTGAGGTGTTAGTAAGGCCAAAGGGTAGGACTACAAATTTATAGTGCCAGTAATGAGTTCGAACACGATTTTACTTATGTATACTTCTCTTATTCTTATTTCATGGTACCCTAAGTGTATGTCATGTGAAAATTCTCTTGAAATGCAGCAACTGTAATTAATTCTTCTAACTAATAAAATTATGTAATTTACTTTTCTATGTCAAAATATTGAACTAATCATGCTGCAATTTCTTCACGGATAAAATTTTGTAGAAATAAATTGGAAACTGAGAAAATGTTAGCACATACACAATAAAAATTTAACATTGCTATTTTTGGATAAATGTCCTTGGAAGAAACTAATGTGGAAAAACCAGTGCAATAGATGAGGGTTTCTCTATCATGTAGTAGTGAAATTATGAGTACAATATTTGGATTCCTAACTGGCTATCCAGTCAGCAAAATAATATGGCCAAAATATCTATGAGGGAAATACCTCAACACTATGCATGATCTAGCTCTGACAATTGGAAAAACTATTTTCCTGTACAACCTTTGTGTGAACCTCTTTGTAGTGCTTGTGCAAAATTTACACACTATGCCCCATGTTTTATGGGTGAATTCCTTATGCGAACAGAAGCAATATCCCTATACCTAGTGGCCTGATCTAGAAACAACCAAGACAAAATTTCTTTTCTTTTCTTAGATAATTTTTAAATATGGAAGAAAGACTTACTTGGAAACCAATGTAAACTCTCTTCCTCTCTACACTTGCAAGCTTTAGCTCTAATTCCAAATGTTATAAGTGAAACCTGCAAAACATCCAAAACAAGAAATAGAACCAAAACATACAAAAAAACATATACAAACAAATCTACATAATAATCCAAGGATTCATTATTCTAAATAAGCATAAATGAGACATAATGTATAGGAAAACAAGGCATTTTTGTATTAGTAAAAGTAACAGAAGGTTACAACCCTTGCAAGACTTGACCTTATAGATCTCCTAACTATCTTGTCCTTCCTTTTCCACAATAGCAATCCTGCAATTTTAACTCAAGCATATGGATGGATTATGGACCTCTAGCCGTAAATGAGTACCATGAGGGCATAACTAAGAGTCTCCAAAAAACAACCAAGACTTACTAGCGAGCAATGCATTTATAGGAGAAATGAGGAGGTTGCAGATCAATTAAACTAGGGTAACATCCACTTTAGAAGGGGATATGATCTATGGGATAAGTGATAAGATCTCATTTTTAGGAATTTGAGGACATCTTTAACAAAGAATGGACACTTCCATGATAGAAGCCTTTAGAACTGGAATCTTTGAAATTACATTTAATTTTTTCCTCATTTCAAGGGTCATCACACTTATAGCGAAAGAAACTTGTGTTGACCATCTGTTTCCCCTTTTATGAAACTTGCAATAACGCACTTGCTAAACAAGGAAAGTTTCATGGAGACCTAAATTAGGGTTTTAGCCAATCTAAAGCAGAATTTATTGGAACTTTTGGAAAGGGAATGTTTTTTCCTTTGTAAGGGATGATTTTAAAGTGTGAACAGATGATTATTGATCTAGGTTCAAGGTCATTTGGTTCAATGTGACAAAATGGCCTATAACACCCCCGAAATTGTTGGAATGATGACATCCTAATACACTCTACCTCTGGAGTGACATGCTTGGCTTCCTAGAGACTTTTTGTGTCAACTACGAATTAATCATCCTTTCCTTTATAAAAATAGATCTCCCTCTGAAGCTATCTGCGCAGGTTCTACACATCCTCTCTAGGAAATGTGTTCCTTCTATTGTTGACTCTCTAGAGCTGGAAAAACATCCAATGGACTCACCGTCTATGCCCATCACTCTCTATACATTCCTTCTCTGGCTTGAACCCTCCTCTGTTGAATCACTACAAATGGGAAACTCAATTTCTTCCAAGGAACTCAACCTCAAGTTTATTCGATGTGTGCTCAGCCAACCCCATGGACGACCACTTATAATCTTCAGTTAGATCATCAACGACCATGATTATGTCCTTAACGATGGTTGAGAGAATTCCTGACTTTATTCATGTGGGTTTCTAGAGAAATCTCACCTTTCTCAATTAATTGTTCTTAATTAATCATTTTCCCTAAGTTATACTTAGGAAAAATTTAATTACTGATTAGTAAACTTAATTGAGTCGTCTCCTGCTGGATTTTCTTGAAACAATTTTTTGGTTTTGGAGTCCTTGTGTTTCGTAGCATCTCTAACCAAAGTTGAGACTAGAACACCATTTTATGCTACAAAAACTAACACTCCTATTAGCGAGGAAGTTGTTCACCCGGTCTCTATAACATCCTCCATACATGCTGCTAATGATTGAAATCTATGACAAACTATCACTATCCACCAACTATTGTGTGACTCTAATTGCATCTGTGCTACTACTAACACTACACTATACAATTGTACTACTATCAACTCTACCACTACATTGCAACTGATCTCATGTTGCTACAACTACTATATCTGAAACCCAAAAATATTGAACCAACTTTTTCATTATGTTTCAACTATCTCTTGAGTCTATGACTAAGTTTTTCCACTATTTTCCACTAAGTTTGTCTACACTACAACTGTAGTGTGCTCCTCAGCATCTAAATCCAACTAGTACTATAACTATCCCTCAAGAATTGACTACTCCATCTGACATTGATCCACATGCTACTGAATATTGTGGGCCCCTCTAGTAAGGGTGTTGATCCAAGAGGAAACATATTTTTATTCTTACATCAATAGTACCTACCTAGCTCTATGAAATTCTTGAGTCTAGAACTCAATATCTCCCCAGCACTCTCTTGGAAGTATAGTTGCATACAAAGTGAAATCTTCCTCCAACCTAGATGCCATTGATCAATCTTTGTCGAAGTTGTTTCATGCTCCTACTTCTACCTTTTTTCATTCTTCCTCCAATGAAACTGATATTCATAGTGACATAACTCACAATACATGATGCACTTAATCTTCAACAGGCCCTTCTTCTTCTTGTCTCCTCTTTGTGATCCTTGTCCTGAAATAGGACCATTCTTTTCCTTTCCCTTTGATGCAAGGGCTACATTCTCCTCCTCCTTCAAACTCTTTGATCCTTTATTGTTTTTACCACTAAAATTACTCCTGACTATAGCAAGTCTCATCTCCTCCTACATGAAATCTTCCCATACTCGATCCCACCCTAGTATTTGATCTTATCCAATAATACCTTGCACAAAAGTGGCCCTTTCCTCGGTGAAACCATTGATAGCTACACACACTAGCTCACCCTCTTGAGGTGTTGCTCCAGCTTCTCATATCTCATCTTGGATATTCTGAATTCTAGTGAGATAGGGTGTAACCCTTTCATCCTTCTACATCTTAGTGGTCCTCAACTTCTCGTGTAGATACATCTTCTAGTTCTACGAAGGATTTTGATAAATCATGGCAATAACATCCCCCATTTCTTTGTTTATATTATTGGTCACTACATGTGAGATTATATGATCTCGAGCACCATCAAGAATCAACCACTTCGCCATGGCCATCTCCTTTCTAAAATTATCTAATTGTTTTGAGTCTATGGGTTCTACTACAACTATTTTTTCATAAGCCTTCAAACCATGCTCATCCAATAGGAAAGTAATTCTTGATTTCCATATAATATATTTGGATGCACCCTCTAGCCAACCATAATTTCGAAGTCCTGCTGAGGTCATTTTCTGCAAAACTCACAACTGGGAAATAAACAAGAATCTCCTCCTCTCCTACTTGGCTACCTTCTCAGAAATTCGCACTCCCTTCTAAAATGTGCAATCATTCCTATTGGTTTTGCTTCTACAAATAGGAATTTCAGATTTCTTTCAAGACTGAAACATGAAACCCTCTTAGGAAAATCCATCTGTGTTTGTTTTTCTCATCAACCCAGCATTGATTCTTCTACTAAAAACTTCTGTAGAAACAATGTTTTGTAGACCAATAATCTTCTCCGCAAAACATTGTTCTTATCATGTACTGCTTGTTGGAATCACTTCTAGGCAAATTCAAACTTTTCCGGCCACCTGCCTCTAGAAATTGAACTCTTTTACAACAATTCGCATTGTCTAAATAAGCATTTCACAACCCTGAAAATTGAAGGATCAGACTCCCTTTCAATCTAAATGGTTTCCTCCTTCCGCCTTTGAGCTACCTATATGATTAATTTTCCTCTGATACCATGTGAAAATTCTCTTGAAATTTAGCAATTGGAACTAATTCTTCTAACTCATAAAATTATGTAGTTTATTTTGGTATGGAAAAATAACAAATTAATCACACTACAATTTATTCACAAATAAAATGTTGTGAAAATAAAATGGAAACTGATAAAATGCTATCACACACGCAATAAAAATTATTATGCAACAGTGAAATTCTAAGTACAATCTCTAGATGTCCAACTAGCTATCCAATCAGCAAAATAATATGGCCAAAATATCTGTGAGAAAAATACCTCAACACCATGCCTGATATTACTCCTAAAATTGGTAAATCTAGCAGCTCATACAACCTCTACGTGAGGCTTTGTCAATGCTTATGCAGGATCTACTCATTATTCCCCCATAACTACTATAATGATGACCTCCTAACTGACTCTACCTCTAGGAGTGACTCTCTTTTCCTCCTAAATATTTTTCAGGCCAAATGAAACTAAATCACCCTTCCATTTAGCAAAATCAATCTCTCTATGAAGTTATTTATGCAACCTCTCTAGGAAATGCAACCCTTCTCATGTTGACTCTCTATAATTGGAAAAACATTCTCTAGGCTCATTGTCTTTTCCCCTCACTGTGTTTGTGTTCCCTCTATGGCTCAAACTTTCCTCTGTTGAATCACTACAACTGGGAAACTTGATTTGTACCAAGGAACTGGACCTCGAGTTTATTTCATGTGTGCTCCTTCAACCCGATCAACCTCCTCTTATAATCTCCATTTGGATCACCAATGACAATCATTATGTCTTTATCGATGGTTGATACCATTCCTAAGTTGATCCATGTGATTTTCTATAAAATTATCACCTTTCTCAATTAATTTCTATTAATTAATCATATTCCATAAGTTAGACTCAGGAAAAAATAATTATTGATTAACTAACTTAAATGAGTCATCTCTATGTGGATTTTCCATAAATGATTTTTTTGGAGTCCTTGCATTTCTTATCCTCTCTGACCAAACTCAAGACTAGAACGCCATTTGCTGATACAAAAAATAACAAGTCAATCTCGGAAAACATCGTGGCACCCTTAACTTGATCAAATAAATCATCAATCCTAAGTAATGGGTATTTGTTTCTAACAGTTAACTTATTTAACTATCGATAATAAATACAAATTCGTAAGGTGACATCCTTCTTTCTTAGAAGAAGAATAGGGGCTCCCCAAGGTGATACACTTGGGCAAGTATATTTCTTATCAAGTAGTTCTTGTAGTTGCATTTTTAACTTTGTTATTCAGGTATGCTCATACGGTAGGGTTCTTTGATACTGGGTTTTATAGACATATTTGGGCACATCAACCCAGAAATTATATGTCAATAAACTAGGGCTAATAAACCCCTAAAAGAGTTGTTTCATACCCTAAAATAAGATAGTCATATGAATACATCATTCCCCAAAACTTCCATCTGAGAAACCATCCAGAAATTGCCTAAATTGCACCATACTAACTGCTCCACTGGCAAAGTGCAATGCATACTGAGTGGTACACTGCCTAGGTGCGATGCATACTGATTAGACCTTCTATAGGGTGCGATGGGTGAGGATGGACAAATGTCCGAGACAGTTTGCTAAGTGGTTGTTGATGGAATCTTGTAGAAACTTCCCCTATGCCACTTGCCTCTTTGAATTCACCCAAGGATGAATAAGGGATCTAAGAAATATCCAAATAGAACCAATTATAACAAGTGGAATGACACTAATCAAACCCCATGGATGACTCACACCATTGCACACATCTATAAATGGATCTCTCATCTAAGAGATATGGAGGTTGGAATGTTGTGAATTGCAAGGAAGTGCTAATAGTTTGTAATTGAGGAAATAGTATTGTATTGTTGGAGTGATCTTGCTATTTCATGAGGTGAAGAGGGATTGAAGCTGGAAGATGATGCTGGATCAGACAACTGGGTTGTAATTCTCCCTTCTATTAATAAAGTTCTTCAATTTTTCTTCCATATGATTGTGCAATTGTGAATGTTATCATTTGTGAATGCTATCATTTGTTCATTATATATCTGATTTTGTAATGTTTATGTTGTAATAGATCACGATGCTTTGATAGTTCTTTGTTGTTGTACATGTGCAGGTACTCTCCAAGTGTGTCAAGTATGGGAGGAGCTGCAGGATCTATCAAATGGGAGAGAGATCAAGAAAGGGATTAAGAAGAAGTTCCAGGTTAATTCCATTATCTTTCTCTTATCTGTTACACATAGAATAAATTGTTGAATTACTTTAAACTGTTGTTTCTAGGATAACTGCCAAACCTAGAGGGCTAGAATTCTTTAGGAATACTAGTTTTCCCATAAACAAATTGGCAACTCCACTGGGGAGAGAATAGATGTTTGTTTTCTGTTATTGTTTGTTTTATAAACTATAGACAAAGTCTGAAGTCATCCAAGTAGCCTTCGAACTGCTCTTACTCTATAATTGCATAATAGATGAATGCTGCTTCAGTCAATATTTGGTTTAGCTTATGAGTTAAACATTTGACTGACAAGCACATCTAGATGACCTTTTGGTACCTCAGTAACCTCTCAAGACATTCCAACATACTTTGCTCTCTATTGTTCATCAAAACTTAGCTTAACTCATTGAAAACAACTGCACATTTGATCCAAAACCCATTTCAGTTGCGCTCCCTAGACCATCACATTGTCTTCCACTATGACTCAGTATGCATCGCACCTCCCAAGTGTACTAAGTGTAATGCATCTCTGTTTCTATGAAGCCCAGGTGCGATGACTGACTGAACTCTTTTTCCATTCTAGAAATCGAGGGTTTTTTACTTTGTTTTTAGTTTTGTTTAGTTGTTTTGCTGCAAATGAATAGTACCTCTTTATTGAAGCTTATTTGCATCACATAGATCAACCTCAATTACATTAGGATTAGTGAATGTTTTTGTGTATTTGTTCATCATTTAAAATCCTTTTTTGAAAAGTTGTTTAAATCAATTTGTCGCTTTGGTACAAAAAGTGTTGTAATTGTCGTTTTGTCTCAAAAAGAGAAGTGTCGTGAATTCTTCCTTCTCTTGATAATCGATTGAACTTTTCTTCATGTATTTGGTTTGATTTCTTTATATTCGAAGTGTCGAAAGCATTTTTATTCAAAATTGAAAAGTTTCGTTGAGTCTTCCTTTCTCTTTTTGAAGAAGAAATTGTCTAAAATTATCATTTTGAGTTAAATATTTTAGATCTTTTCTGCATTTAGTTTTCCTTTTTGGAATTTTTCACATTAAGGAAAACAAAAACAAATACATGCATTTTCATTTAGCATTTTTCGGTTTGTGTGTGAAAACATGATTTAGGGAAATGCACTAGTGTGTGCTCTTCTCTCTTTTCTTAAAAGCACTATTATTTTCTTACCCTGGTAGCTAGGATTTTCATTGCTCAAAATAAACAAAGATTGTTTATCATTGTAGATTGCATTTTAGGAATTTCAAATCATCATCATGTGGTGAACCATTGAAAGGCAAACTCTAAAAAATATCAACTTTAAAATAAATTTCAATGAACCTAACAACACTTTGGAACTTAATGCAACATATCTAGAGGTCTAGGATAGAGACATGTTGCGGCGTCATTAAAACTAGTGACTATCATTTTCATTGAAGGTTGGATAATTCCTCCTCCTTGATACGACAAGTGCTAGCACGGACTTGTGCTCCCCATACCGTTGCATATATATTGTGAGACCACAATAGGCTTAAATCCTTTATCCATAGGAATCCAAGTTTTTCGCCTTATTAATCGCAATGCACTAAACAAAGCATTCAGGAAGATTGACTACCGTACATAAGTCCTTGGTAATTTCTCTTTAACTTATCACCAAGGTGTGTATCATAGTCTTGCAATTGGTTTGGTAATCCCTCTGTCTAGATTTTCCAAAGTAGTCACTTTCGTTCCTTTTCGACTCTTTAAAAGAAAAGGTCCATCTGAACGCTTGTCCTTTTAGGCTCATTAAAAATCGAAGGAGACTAGAGTGATCTTTAGCTTTTTCTTGAATCTTAAAAACTAAAAAAGCAAAGTTGTGTCCAAGCGTCATTAAAATTAATTAAATTCAGAATAACATCCTTGTTCCTTAGTTGATCTTAGGTTGAAATATATGGCGACAAATCCAAAGTCCATTGATCAAGGAATCCCTTTTGAGGGGAATCCTAGTCCTTTTTTTCTTAAGGAAATATTGGTGCTCCTTATATGGCTACATTGTCCCTTTTGGGATTTACCATTGGCCTGCCAGTATGGTTGTTTTCAACCTCTGTTTTTCAAAATGTCGTGATTTCTCCACAATTGAATCGACCTCTAGTTGATCCTCAAGTTTCTCCCTCCCCTTCCTCCTCTTTGCTTGGATAAAGTAGTGATACTAGTAACCAGGTAGTTGAGAAGAACAAGAAAGGGAAGGAGAAGAAGAAGAAGCCAATTCAACAAGGGGGCAACCAAGAAACCATTGCTTTGAATGCATCGTCTAATGAAAATCCTTCCATTAAAATTCCCGAAGCTAAATATCCATGCATAATTTGTCTGGGAGACCATTTTCATCAAGATTGTCCTTAATTTCCTTGGATCTTGAAAGAATGGTCTTCCCATTCACACCATCCCATGTCATCAACCTTTGGAGGTTATGTTGGTAACACACCATCAACTAGTGAAGTAAAGTTCATGGACGAAAGGGAAAGATCAGAATTCCATGTAGGTTATGTAAAGGTAATCATTCTCTTCACCTTTGTCCCTTTTTGGATGAAGCCAAAAGAGTGTTGGATAACCATCCTGCTTCACCGCAACGACTTCCGTCTGGTTACAGGAAACTCTCCCAAAGTCCGTCACTAGTTGAGAAACTGACTGACTTAAATCAACCGTCAGTCGAAACCACTCTCTGTGAAAATGAATCTTATGAGTCTATACCCGAACGACCAAAGTCAACAGGTCGAGGTAACAGTTGACCCAATTTCACCTTCAACTAATCAAACCTTTCTCGAAGAGAGTGAAAATGATACCGTTCAAGTTCTTTTTGTTACTTCAGATTCTAACAAACTTGGGGGCAATCTGCCTATTCCATCTAGATAGGAAGAAAACCTTCTAGTTCTTGTAACACAAGGGGTTAATTCTCCCATTTCTATGGTATCAAAGTTAATTCTCCCATTTCTACGTATCCTCTAGTCACTTCCTTTCATTGGACTCGACTGGCAAGATCCCACCTTCCCACTTATGTACCTTTCTGGATCATAGTACAAGTTTGTAAAATGATCGTGTCTAGCACTATTATAGAAGAAGGTGCATTAGTGAGTATCCTTTCCTCAACTGCTTGGACAATGCTTGGTTCGCCACCACTTATGCCTATTATGCAGAATCTATTAGGCTTTAACAAAGGAACCAATCGACTATTAGGGATCCTTCCTAAGTTACCTATTACTTTGGGAGGTAAAACCATTCATCTGAACGTGATGGTAGTCCCGGGACCTTTAGACTAAAATTTACTCCTTCGACGTGACTATGTTTATAACATGGAAGTTATTGTTTCAACACTCTTCTGAGTGATGTGTTTCCCACATGAATGCAAAATTGTCACCATTGACCAGCTTTCATTTCCTAGTCCAAGCATAGCTCCAAGTCAATCATCATCCCTAAATAGTCCATTTACATCAACGATATCACTTGAACCTTCATTTCATCCACCTGATAACCATGAGTAGTCTAGTGAGTGCAATGAAGCTTGGGGGGCATGCACCTAGTTGTAAAGGTATGTTTCCCTGTAGGTTATGTGATTAGTTTGTCACACCATTCACCTTTGTCTATTTTGACGAAGCCATATAGGTTTTGGATAACTGTCCTACTTCACCGCAGTGACTTCCATCTAGTTACAAGAGACTCTCCTTTTCATTATGCTGGGGGCATGCAAACCATTTCTCAAGCATAGATTTTCATTTCAAGCTTGTGTAAAAATGAAATTGAATTCAAGCATAGTTTCTTCGTTTCGAGCTTGTGTAAAAATGAAATTGAATTCAAGCATAGTTTCTTCGTTTCGAGCTTATGTAAAAATGACACTGAAGCCAATTATAGTTTGTTCATTTCAAGCTTGTGTAAACATGAAACTGAATCCAAACATAGTTCCCCCTTGGTTCAAGCTTTTCAAAAAATGAACCGATTTACAAGTAATTAACCTTTGTGATTATCATCCTATCAACCTTTTGAACCTTGGTTGTGTACATCCCATCACCACCATCCCTTTGGTCGATCATATGCTTCCACTTGGTTGTTTTACTCTTTTTGAGGAACAATCATAATGAGTGGTCTTATTAGCCAACCTCTTCAAAGAAATCAACATGTTTTCAGAAGTTCCAAAATCACCGGAACAAATTGCTACCCTAGACACCACTCATTTCTCAAAATAGAGTCTTCTTTAAACCATTTTCAAGCTCGTTAAATATGAAAAGATTGTCGAGCATTTTTCTTTTCTAGCTCGTTAAAGGATTGGAAATGTCATCCCTCCTGTATTATTTTATCCTTTCTCGGACTCGAGGGATTATTTTACGAAAAATAACTGATGGAGTTTTCTTTTCATCTCTTTTCAAACTCTCTAAACATGAAAAGGACCAAGTTTCACTGTCGCTAGACTCGTTAAAACATTAATAGCGAAAAGTTCACTGGAAGGGCAAATTATAGAACAAGCATATGTTATCCTCCTCAAGCTTGACAAAAATAAAGAGGTATTGGTCAGCAATGACTGGGGAAAAAGGGAAGAAACTTGAAGAATTTATGGTAGAAAGTTGCTATTGAACATGAACTTTCACTTCATCACCATTATTGAGTTGGCTTGGGTTATTTTCATTCACCGATCATCTCACCATTGGTCTTTCATACCATCCATCTTTTGGGTTTAACGTTACCAATTCATCTCAGTGTTACCGACATGTTCAAGAGAAGTCATTCAGTTGATAAATCACCATCCATTTAATGTCTCATCCAATGCAATACCTCAAAACTTCATTTTGTTCATGACCACCATTCCTGAACCTTGTGTCATAAGTTCATTTTCACCTCCAAAAATAATTTTCTTTGTTTCGTGTCGTAGATGTGGGATACATCAAGGCCCTCCTACGATGAGTCACTTCTTGTCAACATCAGCTCATTATCTGAGAAGTTGACTTAGAAACACCCCTTTCAGTGCTTTGAAGCTTGCATACATCAATGGCAAGTTTCTCACTTCCAATGACAGGTTGACATCAATGGCCTTCAAACAAAAGACTTTGCGTGGTGTTCGACATCGGATCATATATTCACACCACGTGAATTGTACTGTAGTACCTTGAGGGTCATTATCATTATCAATGATTCCTCTCACATCTTTTAACAACTCGCATCATGATTTGATAATCACCCTATGAGTGACATCAGTTGAAGATTTATTAAAGAAAAGGTATTACAGACTCATGTGTCGGTGTGTGTTCTATGTTATTTAAGCAACAGATCAATCATATTGCCAATACACAAACATTTAAATGGAAAGATAGTAGAGAAATATAATAAGCAACACGAAGACATAAGCAATTTTAATAAGGAGTTCACCCTATTCTCTAGGGCTACGTCTCTGGTCCAGCTTTCAGTGGTGTCCTTGTTTTATTGTGTCTTTAAGCAGAGAATTACAATGCAGGGACTCAATGTGAGTTCTCCTAAAGTAGGTTTGCTTGGCAGGGTGGTCTTTGGATTCCCCAAGCCACTGGAGTGCAGAGACTCCTCTTCCTCGTACCAACTCTGTGACCTTTGGGTCTACAGTGGAAAGAGCCAAATGTGATGCTCAGTCCTGACAGATTCCTCTATGGGATGGCTTGAATCTTCAAGCTTTAGTGCTCGATGTTGCTAATGGTTAGCTCAGCCCTTTGTCTCTTCTGCTTTACTTTACTATTCTCTGTGTTTAGTCCTCCTCTCAGGCTTCACTATTCCACTTCTTTGTCTCTTGACTCTCTCTGTGTCCTACTTCGTTGATTCGACCATCTCCGTTCATGGCTTTTAGCCATTCGTCCCCATGCTTGTTTGGTTCCTCTTCCGCCTCTATCGATTCACCTTTTGTAGTTGCGCTTGGAGTTCCTTGTTCAGCGTCAGCATGAATGCTCAGGGAGTGGTCACGTGTCCCCCTCTGAACAGTTCCAGCCTGCTTGTCGGTTCATTTCTTCAATTGCATCATGAATGCATTTTTCCTCCACCATGGTGGTCAAATGGATCCCAAATCCTTACAAATTGCGGCGTATTACTTTGTCAATTTTGCTTCCTCCATTGGGCGCAATCTCAGCCATCTGATCTGGGTCCCCCACATCCAACGTCGTACGCACGTCCTGTGCGGTTGACCTGCTCGACCGATAGTGAATGATCAACAACAGATTTCTCTCACCTTCGCTGCCACGTGTTGATTGTTGAGTGGGATTGCTCCGCTTTTGTCCAAACCTCTTACCATTTGAGGGTGCCCTGATCAATACCACTGGTTTTCCAAAGCATAGATCCTGCCTTGTACGATTAGCACTTTTTCTATTTCTGCCTGTGGTCCTCTGGTTCGCCATGCGTCCATGTGCTTGGTCTTCCCCCATTTCGGCCGTCTTTACCCAGCGATGCATGATTAATGCTAATCATGCATCACAATCCACCTCTTTTTCCCAATCTGGGGCTCCCAGGGGCTACTCTGACCTCCTGTGCAGTCTCCATGCGCCTCTCGTCATTCCACGCTGGCTGCCACTGCCACTAGTTCAGGGTGTTTTTATTGTTGTTTTGGAATTCTTTAGAGATTTATCCTGACCTAATATAGCCATGGTTCTTTAACAGTCTTTTATGGATCTAATTCAAATCACGGCCTTCCCACTGAAAGAGCTTTTGGACCACCAAAAGTTGGTTTTCAAGCATCGAGTAAGTGAGGGTTTCGCTTTCTCACTTGTCCAATATCAATCCACTTCACACTAGTCAGATTTGAACCTCTGAGCCCAATCCTGAGGTATTCCACTTCTCCACTGTGCATCGTCCTTACCTTCCTATCCAGCATTGTGTCTTACCGCAATTCATTAAGATATTCAGGTAGCAGTTCATCAATAGAAGGTAATTGACTTTTCTCTTCAGGGTCCTCAATCATCAAAGGTTCAAACAACCTCAAGCAATCTGCATTTATGACTAAGGAGATGTGCATGTGAGCTGGCAGATCAAGGCAAAAATCATTTTCACCAATATTCTCAAGTATCCTGAAGGGTCCATACCTGATAGATTTTAGCTTTTTACCTTCACCCTGCCTTCTGTCCTTGCTGATATACAACTAGACTTGGTCTCCAACTTGAAAGTTATGCTCCATCCAATGCTTGTCATGCCTAGCCTTGTACTTGGCGTGGCTCTTTTCCAGTTGTTCTTGTACTGCTTGGTGGATCTCCTAGATCTATTCAATGAACCTAGTTTCCTTGTCCACATCACTGTGTCCATCAACCATGTTATCTTTACCAAAGAAAAAATCCAAAGGAGACCTTAGTGTGAACCTGACACGGGTCTCGAAAGGAGATCTCTATGTAGAAGAGTGTTTGGATCTATTGTAAGCATGTTGCACATAACACAAGTGTTTATCCCAAAGCTTAGGATGTTTGCTGCAATATCCTCTCAGTAACTGGATCACCGTCCTATTAACTACTTCTGTCTGGCCATCGGTTTGTGGATGAAAAGATGTGCTTTTCTTCAATTGGGTGTCCATCAATTCCCACAGACTTGACCAAAAATTCCCCACAAATCGGGTGTCTCGATTAGATACAATAGAAGTGGGTAATCCAAAATTAACCCATACATCTTCAAAGAATAATTTTGCAGTTTGTTCAGCTGTAATCTATTTACGACAAGGTATCAAAATACACATTTTGCTGAACCTATCCACAACAACATATAGATAATCATGACCTTTCCGAGATTTAGGTAGTCCTCCAACAAAATCCATGGAAACACTTTCCCAAGGATGAGAAGGAAATGGTAAAGGAGTGTACAAGCCTAGTTTTCTATTTTTGGGCTTGCTTTTAGCAAACATAGCACACCCTCTTACATATCTAGAAATTGTCTCATTTATTTTCGACCAATAACAAAACCTTTGTAGATGTACCATTGTTTTACTTACTCCAAAGTGACCTGATATCAAAGAAGTGTGTGCTTCCCTAATTATCTTTACCCTCTCAGTTTGTGCAATGTAGAGTTTCCCACAATGGTATAAGATTCGGTCCTTCACATGATAGTCCAATTCTTCTACTCTTTTTCCTTGACACAAAGTTGCATATACATCTTTAAAGTCAATATCCTAAGCATATTGTTCTCTGTGGCTTTCATGCAACACAAAATTATGCTTAAGTATGGTAGATGCATTTATAATGGGTCTATATAACATGTCTGCAACCTTGTTATGTATGCCCTTTTTATATTTGATCACTAAATGAAACTGTTGTATAAAACCCATCCATCTCTAATGTCTTGATTGTTGCAACTTAGTTTGGGAGTGTAGGTATTGAAGTGGCTGAGTATCAATACGTATTACTATCTCTTTGCCCATTAAGTAATGTTTCCACTTTTTCACACTCTGAACTAATGCATACAATTCTTTATCATATGCAGGATAGTTAACTACTATAGGATTAAAAGTCTCAGAATGGTAACATATGGGTTTACCATGCTATGTCAACACTGCTCCCATGGCATAGTCATTGGCATCAGTTTAGATCTCGAATGGTCTTTGCAGATCTGGCAGTGCTAGTGCAGGTGTTGTACTAATATTCTCTTTTGAGGTGTCAAAGGTTTTCTGATGTTTGCCTCCCCATTGAAACACCTTGTTCAATCCTGTTAAAGCATGTAAGGGAGCTGAAATTGAGGAAAAATTAGGAATGGACTTTCTCCAATAATGTGTTGCCCCTAAGTAGCTTCTCACTTCTCTAGCAGAGTTGGGTTTAGGCCAGTTTACAATAATTGCCACCTTAGAGGGATCTATTTTCAGTTCACCTCCCCCTACTATATAACCCAAGTAGTTTAGAGATGTTTTGCCAAATTCACATTTTTAGAGTTTAACCTAAATCTTTTCTCTTTTCAAAACATCTAATGTTTGCTCAACATGCTTTAAATTTTCTTCCCATGTTTTACTAAAGATTAGAATGTCATCCATATACACAATAACAAAATCATCAAGAAAAGGTTTGAGTACATCATTCATTAATCTCATGAAAGTAGCAAGAGATTGGTTAAGCCAAAAGGCATAACCAGCCATTCATACAATCCTTGCTTTGTTTTGAAAGCAGTCGTCCATGCATCTTGCTCTACAACTCTGACCTAATGGTATCCATTGTGCAAATCCAGCTTGGTGAAATAAACAGCTTCTTTTAATTGATATAAAAGATCATCTATGCGAGGAAGGGGATAACGATTTTTTATTGTTATCTTATTTAGTGCTCGGTAGTCAATGCACATTCTCCATGATCCATCTTTCTTTCTCAACAAAATGACTGGTGACCCACATGGTGATGTGCTAGGCCCAATGAACCCTTTCTTGAGCAACTCTTGCACCTACTTCTTGATTCCAGCATTCTCTAAAGAAGACAACCTATACATCCCAATGTTAGGTAATGGAACATCTTGTTGCAAAATAATATCATGTGCTATTCCATTTTTGGGTGGCAGACCTTTAGGTTCTTGAAACAAGACATCATACTTCGAAACAATATTTTCTATATCAACTTGCTGATGAGCATTACAGCCCTCAAATACATTGGTTTTATCAGGTTTCTTTTCCCTTACAACCATCAGTAAGAACTGTTTGCATGAATTTATCATTCTTTTCATCTGTCCCGAGTTTATGAGAGTATAATTATTCTTGAGCTTATGAGCTCTTACAAAGTATTGGATTCCACCTTTAACAAGTAGATACTTGTTCTCAGCTCTATAGAAAATAGCCTTTCTATCATACAAGTAAGGGCTTCCTAAAACAATTCCACATATATCTAAAGGAATTATATCTAACTCAACCTCATCTACAAATGTTGACCCAAAAGAAAAATTGAGTTTGCACTGTCTAGTCACTTGTAGATGTGCTTTATCATTCATCCTAATGGGTATGGTTTCTTATGAGGTGTAGTTGCTAATCCCAATTTCTTTACAATTGCTTCAGAAATTAGATTTACTTGTGAGCCACTATCAAACAAAGTATCAATCTTTTGATTTTTTGAAACAACTCGAATATGGAAAATCTCATGTCTTTTTCTCTCATGTTCTTCATCAATAACAAATTGAGCAGAATTACCAGTAGATGCTTCAGAATTCTTACCTTTTATACCTGTGGCTGCAATGATTGTTTCATCTCCTGAGTTTCACCCCAAATCTTTCTGAACAGCTGCAACAGTCTTCTTCTTCTTGCCCTCGGACTTCTTAGGTCTCAGCTCTGGATGCAGAATCCAACAGTGCTCATCATCATGCCCATCCTTTTTACAATGAGTGCATGAAGCTTTGCTTTTCGGTGCAGTGTTAGCCTTCCTTGCTTTCCACTTCTTCTTTCTTTTCTCGCTGCTCTTTCTTACAGTGGGTTGGGATGGTCCCCCAACTTCTGGATTTCCATTCTTTCCTCTAGCTTCTAGATGAGTAGCTTGTACAGATACCTCATCTATACTAGTGGGATTAAACATGAAGATGGTATGCCTCATGTAGCTATGTATACCACCATTGTACTTCAAAAGAGTTTCTGGTGATTCTAATGAGCTACCCAACATCAATGCTCTCTTTCTGAACTCTTGAGTATACTCTTGCACACTTTGCCCTTTCAGCTGCCGAAGAGTTTGCCAACTCATCATGGCTTGTTGCATGTAGACCAATGGATAGAACTGCTTTTTGATTGCAGCAACAAATTCACTCTAAACAGAGATGGTCTTACCATGCTTCTTCATATCGGCTTGGGTTCTACCTTCCCACCAAACCAAGGCAGTGCCTCCTACGCATAGGGTTGCCAGCTGAATCTTACTCTTGTCCGAGTCTATGTTTTGTACTCTGCAAAATACATCAATTTGTCTAATCCAATTGTCCAACTTTTCAGCATTCATCTCTCCATCATATATAGGCAAATAAAATTTAGCATCTAACTTAATCAAAGATGCTTCCTTATTATGCACAAGGCTATTAGGAGGCGTGAGAAAGCTTTCCTCTTTCTCCTTTCCTTTTGATTGGTCATGGGAATGAGACTCATCTTTTTCTTTATCTTGTTTAGAACCTGATGAATCTTCATCCTTATGCTTTCTAAAGTCCCTATACATTTCTTCTACCATAGACTTTATAGCTAGGAAACTTTCTATGAATTGAGGGTCTAACCCCATAGAATCTTCCTCTGACATTGTCTTCCGAGGATAGACTCTCCCAATTTCAGGATTAGTTTCCACCAACACTCCTTCTCCTAATTTGAGCTTTGATCTAGTGAGCATTCACAGATAACCTAACATAGGCTTGTCTAACCTTACAGCCTACTGCTCTGATACCACTTGATCTGATAATCACCCTATGAGTGACACCAATTTAAGGTTTATTAAACAAAAGGTATTACAGACTCATGTGTTGGTGTGCATCCTGTGTTATTTAAGCAATGGATCGATCAGATTTCCAATACACAAACATTTAAATGGAAAGAAACGAAGAAATACAGTAAGCAACCACAAAGACACAAGCAATTTTAATAAGGAGTTCACCCTATTCTCCAGGGCTACGTCTCCGATCCAGCTTTTAGTGGTGGCATTGTTTTATTGGGTCTTTAAACAGAGAATTAGAATGTAGGGACTTGATGGGGGTTCTCCTGAAGCAGGTTTGCTTGGTAGGGTAATGCCTGGATTTTCCACTGGAGTGCACAGACTCTTCTTCCTCCTGCCAATTGTGTGACCTTCAGGTCTACAATGTACAGAGCCAAATATGATTCTCAATCCGGATAGATTCCTCTATGGGATGACTTGAATCTTTGGTGGGCCCCAGTATTGCAGCAATAATGCTGCAACTCCTGGGACTCCCTTCTTTAATTTTATCAACCCGGTAGTTTGTAACAAACTTTGAAGCGACGGTGTTGTATGCACAAGTACTAGCTCTTGCCGCAGTTGTCACTTGGTCAGCTGACACAAGTCCGCTAGGAGATTAAGCCAACTTCTATGAGCTCTTAGAAGAAGCTTTTTAACTGATGGATGAAAGCTAACTCAAAAGAGGTTAATCTACTTACAGAAAGAAGTGAAAAGTGGAAAGGAAATGCAAACCCTAGAAAACCCTAATTTTACCAGCTAACCCTACTGATGCATGAAGAATGATGAAAGCTACTGAAAAAGATGCCATTGACTTCTAGGAAGGTAAAATTCATGTGTCTAAGCTACTTCTACAGTAACATCTGAGTAAGTTGGCAGAATTATTGTGCATGTGCTTTAACTGTTTTTTATTGTGCAGAGGTGGATTGGCGAAAGGAAATGCTTGCAGGAGGTTGGGAAGGTTAGAAGAGGTCCTAAGGGGTCCCTAGCACCCTTCCTAAGAGTTTCACAGTGATCGAATCTCAAGAAATCGCTTTCGTGAGCTTCTACAGGAAGTCTGCAGGGGTTCTACAAGATGTTATGGAATTTCTACAGGATGTTCTGTGATTTTCTACAGGATGTTCCGAAAAATTTTGGAGGGTTGATGGAGGAAAAATGGTGAGAAAGTTGAAATGGAGGTTGGATAATGATGTTAAGGGGTCTAGGACCACCTGGTGGATGAGGCTAAGGAGCGATTGGATTTGTTCAAGGATGGAGGAAGCAATGATGCACAAGAATGTAGAAATTAGGGCAAGGTGGGAAAAGTATGGCAAATGAAGGGTAGAAATCATGGACTAAGGGTTGGAATAGATTATCTGATGGAGGAAATGTATATAGAGAGGTAATACAGGTGCTCTACAAGTTATTTCTCAAACTGAACAAAGAAAGACTAGAAAAATCAGAGATCTAGCTATTTTAACATAATCTGGCCTAAATATCAGCAAAGAAAATGAACAGAAGTTTATCATGTGAAATAGCTATGCAAACTAAACAATCATGAACCTGAGCATGTAACCACAACTATTATCAACTTCTGCATATGAGAATCTAACACTAATAATTTCATGATAAAGCAAAAACAGTGTTTTTGGTGGCAGCAAGGACACATTGGTCCCAGCTCATGGTCCCATTGAGGGAGAGGTGAGATAAGAGGTGCTTGATAACCTTTTTCTGAATATCTTCTCTATTATTAACCTATCAAATTAATCTGAACATGAAAAGCCTTTTTAATCATCAAAAGCAATCTAAATAACAAAACAAGATTTAAATCTAAATAGCATATTTTATTCTAAGAATGCAGCAAAAGCACATAAAGGTAAACAAAGAAGGTACTAGGCACTTGGGTTGGGCCCAACCCCAAGAGCTACAACCTCCTAAGAGAGATTAGAGCTGGTGAAAATCTGGATTCATCTTTATTGATCAAAAGAATAGTTACATTCCAAAAACTACCCACAAGGAAAATCTTGAAAATGTGCTGAAATGCAAAGCTAACCTACTGCCTAAAAAAATGACTAAAATCGAACTACAAACTAGCTAACTTCTACCAACAAAATGACGAACTAAAACGAGGCCCTAAGCCTTCTTATTTATACAAATTGACGACCCCAACAGTCCTCCTAAACTTTAGGAACTTGGCTGGCAAAACTTGTAGTTAACAGCAACTTTACTAGCCCTTGCTCGGCTGCCCTTGTGATAATCCATTTGGTGGCCCTTGAACTCCGAGCTGATGGTTGAGAATTCGAGGTAAGGGCCCATAAATGAAGGGGAAACCTTCCTACAAATCCTCTCCACGAATTTGGCTGCCAAGTGCTTATTTAAACCTTTGATTTTATCTCCAAATTGACCAAAAAGACTGCATAAAGCACACATTAGACTTGTTGGCATGATGACTAACCCAATTCACTCTATTAGCATAAATATAATCAAAAACATGCAATAAACTAATGAGAATGGTGGATTAAGTTGAATTAGGAGGCTGAATGAGTCCATATAATTATCCATTTTTGGGGCTCATCATCACCCCCTACTAAAAGTGTTGCTCATCCTCTGAGCAACTAATCTATCTCTTCCTCCCTATCATGCGAAGCTTCTGAAGTGATGTCTTCTTCTCAGTCACGAAACCATGCTTTTCCCTCTACTTCTTCCCACTACATGTGCTCCTTTTCTTATAGCAGTTTTGTTAGCGCCTCAACCTCAGCCCGCAGCTTGTCCTCTCTTTACTATTCATCAGATGTTTCCTTGTCTTTCCTTCTTCCTGTGATTGTTTGGCCGTCTTTTCCTCCAATTTCTTGGTCCCTCTTAGCTTAGCCTGAGTTTCCTGTAGAGAATTCTCAGCTTCCTGTAGAACTGTCTCGGCTTCCTGTAAAGCTATCTTTGAGTCCATCATCTGAATTCTCTCTCCAAGTGAAGGTTTTTGGCTTCTTCATTCATAGGTGATGGATATCTTTGAAGGAGACTCCTCCTTTTGTTTAGTTATTGTGTCCTTAATGAAAATTTGCTCCTTTGACTGTGGCTAGGGTCTGCCTACTTTGATCTATGTGCTCCTCCTCACTTTAAAGTACATGGAGGTTTGCCTCTTTCTCTTCCTTTTTGGTCTTCGAGGTGTGCTAATGGTGGCAAGCACGGCTGCTGCCTCCCTGGCCAAAATCTCAGGTGATTTCTCCTTTTTCTGCTATGTTTCCACACTTCTTGTAAAAAGAATTGTGTTAGTTGTTTTCATGCTTCCTGTAGAAACTGTTTTCATGCTTCCTGTAAAATCTATTTCGATTGTTTCGGTCTGCTTGGCTGGATGTGTCTTTCCTTTTAATTTCTTTGGACTTTTTCCTTGGGTGTTTCTGCCATTGTTCCTCCCACAGTTTTAGGCTTAGCAAGTTGGCCCTTTTCCCGTTTCTCTTTCTATCATACTTGTGCTTGTTTGGCCTGTGTTTCTTTACCACTGGTTTTATGTCCTGCTTCAGTGTGTTCTCCTTCATCACCGTTGGATGAGGTGCTCTGTTTTATGCTCTGATCAGAAAGGGAATTCCATTTATGGGTTCCTCCTTTGAACTTCAAGAAAGGATCTCTCGGGTGTTTAAATTTTAATTTGCACCAATTCCCTAGTTCTAAGGCTTTTGCTGCCCAAATACTCGGTTGTCCGTGTATAAAAGGATGACTTAGGTTTCCACAGACAGGGTATAGCACTTCAATTTTTACTCCCAGCATACATACAAACATGCAAATTCAAATTTTTCATATACAAGCTAGCCCTCACAATGATTTATCTTTTCTTCAGGAGAAAATTTTTAACGGGAACCGTGGAGGAGAATTTTGGCACAAAACCGACTGAGAAATTTCGTGCTACACACAGGCAACTGTTATTTTTGACTCACAGGTAGACTTGTATCATACTCTGTTATTCAAGACAGTTCAATTCACCACCTTTCAAACATATCATGCACGGAAGAGTGTTTTTCGAGCCTACCTCTCTCGGAACTCCAAATTTGACATGGAAAAGTACAGGCTTCCCTGCTCTAGAAAGTTGTGTCGTACTTCCTGTAGAAGACCCCCCCCCCCCCCCCCGGGTTCCTGTAGAACGCCACTGTGCCTCTGAGCGAGCTCGATATGCAATAGAATCTCGAAGACAGGTAGAAAAACCGGTGGAGGATGACTAGTTAATCATGTTGTGGAAGCGGAGGACGCATACTTCAGTTGAGGACGTTGCAAGTGCCAATGAACAGCAGGTGGTGAGAGTTTCGGCCGAGCATTTTTTTAATTACGGCGTGATTCTTGGTGAGGGAGTGAAGTGGCCAGACGTACGTGGCCACATGCAGACTACAGTGCTATCATGAACTGTATGTTTTTCTTCTTGATCAGTTGCACTAGAGTTCAAACGGTCAACACTCCCTGTTTTTTTTTAATTTCACGTGAGTTGACTGTACATGTATACTGCATGATTTCCAACTGAGCGCTAGAGAACTGGACAAGGCACTGTCAGGTTAACTTTGCTAGCTTCCTGGATTAATCCCACCATTTCATTCGTTTAAGCACTTTCGAATCATATTGATCCAAATCGAGGAACTCGTTTAGACACATACATGTAAGTCGACGTGCTGCTGGGTCCATTTTACTGTTGCATGCATTTGTTTTTGTGGTTGCATGATGGCTTGGTTGCTGATTCATGGCTATTTTTCTTATGCAGGTATCCTCTGGCCAGATCTAAGTTGCAGGAATTTGTTTCCATGTTCAGACTTGCACCCTCAAGCTGCTGATGTTAAATTTTTACAAGACAGTGACTTGTTTTCTCCATAGCTCCCAAACGATAGACCAGATCGATCTGAAACTTTTTGAGCATGTTTCTATCATCATTATGCACCTCCCAAATCAAAATTTCGATCAATGGATGCACGAATATCGAGAAAAACTGAAAATGGCTGAAGATTACATATGTCAATTTCTCAGAAACCGTGGATCGGAATCGGCTGAAACTAGTTGGGTAGGTTACTATCACCCATATGTATCTTCCCATGAAACAGGTTTTCAAATGGATGCACGAATATGGAGAAAATGCAAAAATGGCTAAAGGTGATGGAGGCTGATTTCTTGGAAATCGTGCACCGGAATTAGCTGAAACTATTCGAACATGTTGCCATCATCCCTGTACAACTCCATGTAAAACAGTTTTGTAAATGGATGCACGGTTTTCATGTGAGGGAAAAAACAAATTTCAACACTATGTACTTTTGCTTCCAAGCATTCTGCGATTTTTTCCATGGTAAGAAAAAATGAGCTTGGGTTGTGATGCAAGCATGGAAATGATGGAGGAGGAGTTTGAAGATTGCAGGAGGACTTATGAACCCTTTAGGAAGCTATCATGTTTTCCAAACCGCCTTTTTGAAATCCATTTCTAGCTTCCTTTAATTTCTACATGAACTTCCTGTAGAAGCACAGAGTTTTTAGGAAAGAAACACAATGAGATGGAAAAAATAATGGACAAGGGTGAGGGATGGAAACAAGGGTGGCTGCAGGCATAAACAATATATTCCAACCTTCAAATGCCCCTCCAAAATCGAATTTGGCTTGCCTGAAGGTTCTACAGGATATTTCTTGTAGAAAGCCCAGAACTTCCTGTAGAAGATGGAACCTCGACCTGAATGTGATCAAATCCTAGGAAAGGCAAGTGGCCATGGAGGGAGTATCTGTAGGGATGTCCTGTAGCCTGGTACAGACCCCTATTCTCGTTTTGCATGACCCTCCTTACCTGCAATGTGTTCCCTGCAACTTGCAATTATTTTACAGAGATTAGGCATGTTTTCTCTTCTTTTTTTCTTTTTCTTTTTTTAAACAACTAGGGCGCCTCATGAAGGATTTCGCCCTAATTACCTGCCTTGAGCACCTCCAAGGGAGTTTTTCACCCAAGTATCTTATTCTCTTTTTCTTTTCTCTTCTTTCCAACCCATTGACCGCCTCATGGAGGTTTTCAATCAATGAGCCAATCTGAGGCGCCTCCGAGGAGGTTTTCACCTTAGATTTTTATTTTTCTCCTTTTTTTTTATTTTTTTTACCCTACCCTACTTGAAAAACAAAATCATTTTCAAGTATAAGAATACTTCCAATGGAGCCATGTGCATATCGAGATTAGAGACAAAATGATGTGGAGACTTGAAATGCATGCTTTGACAGCTATCTGGATTTCATAGACCAAATGATTTGACTTTGAAGGGATCAAGCATGGCTGAAGAAGAGAGTGCTGCTGCAACTTAGTGACCGTCTGAAACCATTTCTCAATATAGCTCTGATATCCTTGGTCCTTTTGTTGATCCGAATCATTCTCCACATCTTTTTCTATCATGACCCTCACATTTTCCTCTTTTTGTTGAGTTTTCTCTTGAATACATAGAGGATTTGATGGTAACCATGAGGGAGTTCTCTCGATCTCTGATTTTGATGTCTTCTCTTCATCTAGTGCAGCCCATGGTTCTTTGATATTATTTTTTTGCATCTTCGTCTGCTGGATGAGGTCCTTCAATGATTTCAATATAATCTCTGTTTGGCAATACTCTTCCTGAGCTATGGTGAATATCATTAAGCTCAAGAGGAGTTGTTTGGACATGTTGTGCCTTAGCTTTGCAATTGGGTTGAGCTACTCCAATGGGCAGGTTTGGAAATGGTGGTATGGGTAGTTGAGTGGCGGTGTATATTTGAGATGGATGTGGATGGGGTTGTGGATGGGTAGGTGGTGAACGCAAAGGAGCGGGAGGAGAGTTGTATTGGGACCTCCACCCCTGATTACGTGCATTCCACTGAGGTTGTGGTTGAGAATAAGAGTAAAACGAATGAGGAACTGGAGAAGCATGGTATTGAAGAGGATACGACCAAGGAGGGGGTGTGGACTAGGAAGGATGAGTAGGGGGACCCCAAGAAGGCATGGAAGTGGCTTGATAGGGGTCGTAATAGCTCTGGGATGTCCCTTGCATTCCCTGCTGGTAGGGTATGGGTCCATGTGGCCTCCTTTGGTTCATATAATAGAGTGGTTCAGTGGCTCCTTTGGTTCTCTGATATGCAGCTTTAAGTCCGGGCAAGGAAGGGCACTGATTCGTAGGATGGTATTCTTCACAGACGAAACACACTTCTAGGGAGTGCATTGGACATTCATTCTTAGGATGCTTTCTAGTGCACCTGGGACAAAAGATGGCCAAAACCCTCTTGGATTCCTCTTTCTTCCTTTAGATCTGCAAGGTATCCAGTTGCATGGCAAGAAACTGCCTCACCTCGCTCTTGAAATCTTCCATCTGATTTGCAAATTCGTTTTTGGATAAGGTACTGCTCCCAACATTTCTGCTTGTAACCATTTTCTCTAGAGGAATGTTTTCTTCTTCTTCTTCTTCCCTTGAGGTTCTTCAAATATGATTCGTTGTCCACCTAAGGGTTCGTTAATCACAGCCATCGAAGAAGAGAGAAGGCTAGCTGTGTGAAGCAGTGGGGGCGTTGTGCAATCATTTTGATGAATTATCTCTACTCCTACAAGGCATGAAAGGAAATCTTTTTGGTTGATTTCTGTTTTTTTTCTGCTTGTACCTACAAAACTAAAATAGATTGAACTGCAACTGACTATCTTGCTAAAATGAAAATGTGGAATCGAAATGAAATCAGAAAAGAACTAATCTATTTTGGTCAAATGAAATTGCAGGAATGAAATGCTAGGCTATGCTTGCGGAATTGAAATGTTAATCTACGCTTGCAGAATTGAAATTGCGGAATTGAAATGCTAATCTATGAAAGCGGGAAATATCTAATCTACGCTTGCTAAAATGAAATGAAAGCAGGAAATGTCTAATCTACTTTTGCGGAAATGAAATTGCAGAATGGAAATGAAATAAACTACTTAGCAGAAGGTTACAGTAGACAATAGAAGAAAAGCAGCAATCACCAATACTTTGACGCTTCCCCGACAACGGTGCCAAAAAGAATGGTGGGCCCCAGTATTGTAGCAATAATGCTGCAACTCCTAGACTCCCTTCGTTAATTTTATCAACCTGGTAGTTCGTAACAAACTTGGAAGCGACGGTGTTGTATGCACAAGTACTAGCTCTTGCCACAGCTGTCACTTGATCAGCTGGCACAAATCCGATAGGAGCTTAAGCCAACTTCTATGAGCTCTTACAAGAAGCTTTTTAACTGATGGATGAAAGCTAACTCAAAGGAGGCTAATCTACTTGCAGAAAGAAGTAAAAAGTAGAAAGGAAATGCAAACCCTAACAAACCCTAATTTTACCAACTAACCCTACTAATGCATGAAAAAATGATGAAAGCTACTGAAAAAAGATGCCATTGACTTCTAGGAAGGTAAAATGCATGTGTCTAAGCTACTTCTACAGTAAAATATAAAAAAACATCTTTTTGTATTTTTGAGTAAGTTGTTAGAATTATCATGCATGTGATTTAACTGTTTTTGACTATGCAAAGCCAAGGTGAGGAATGGAATTGGCGAGGCGCTTGCAGGATGTTGGGAAGGTGAGAAGAGGGCCTAAGGGGTCCCAGCACCCTTCTAGACAGTTTCACAGTGTTTGGATATCAAGAAACCTCTTTTGTGAGCTTCTACAGGAAGTCTGCAGGGGTTCTACAAGATGTTATGTAATTTCTATAGGATGTTCTACAGGATGTTTCGAAAGGGAATTTGGAAGGGTTGATGGAGGAAGAAAGGTGAAGAAGTGGGTATGGAGGTGAGATAAGAGTGTGAGGAGGTCCAGGACTTGGTGGAGGGAGCTGAGGAATGGTGAGGATGGTTGGATTTGTTCAAGGAGGGGTAGAGCAATGTTGCACAAAAATATGGAAATTAGGGCGAAGTGAGAGAATGTGGCAAATGTAAGGCAAGAATCCAAGTTAGAGGATGGATCAGGTGGGGTTGATAGAGTACAGGTAGATAGAGAGGTATTCCAGGTGCTCTGCAATTTATTTCTCAAACTGAACAAACAAAGTGTTAACACCCAGGTTGTTCCCTATGACTCCCAAGGGAATACGGCCGGGGTAACCACTAACCAATCTTTGGACTACAGCTTCTAGCCCAGCTGTAATCAGAGAGGGCTCTCTCTGTAAGGTTTGTCACTATTTTGAGGAGTTTTTAGGCTAGTTATGAAGTAAAGGTTTGTTTGTTTTTTGTTTGGTTGGGAGGATGATTTCTGATAGTCTTGAAATGTTATCTGTAGGTGAATTAGTCCATTGGGCAATGGGGTCTGTAGCTGCTGTTTCCTTGAGATCTTGGTTTAGTGCTGCTGGAATTACAGGGCCATTATATATTTCATAAAACAAACTGTAAATTGTGAGGGTGAAGTGTAAATCAACCAGTGAAGAGGAGTTAAGAATTCTTTACTGAGCTGGGATGTGAGAAAGGGACCTATTACTCAGGAGCAATATCTGAATTCCTGAAACAATAGATCACTATGTTGATATAGTGTGAAAGGTAGCAATTAAGAATTACACTTTATTTACCATAACTGAAGAAAACATTTATAATAGCTTGGATTGAGTTCAGGGTAATCTGTGATTAAATCCTGAGACTATTCTTTTTCCTTGCTATTAGATATTTAAAATCTGAAAACATGAATGATATATGAAAGATAAAAAAGATATAACAGAGAGTAACAAGAAAACTTATTGAGCCATGAAATACGCAGGAATCCTGCAAACTTTCAAGCCATACACAGCAAGACAGTTCAACGAACACAGAGGCTTTGGAATTCCATCATCCTTGTGTATAATTCTCTGAGAATTTACAATAGAGAGGAACAGGCAATAGATATCAAAAGATTTCTTACATCCAATGTCCAACCCCTGCTAACAAATGCGAGGGGGAATATATAGAAGTCTATTACAAAATATCTCAGGCATTGAGTCATCTGAGAGGGAAAATATCTCAACTAACTCATTCAGAGATTGCAGGCGAAAAGTTATTGCAATCTTTAATGAACTATAAAGGCTCTTAACTCCTGTCAGAACAATCTTGACCTTCGGGCCTCACGGAGTTGGTTGAGCGTTTTGATATAACTGCTGAGTGACGTGTCTGTGCAGCTGTAACTTCCTGTGTCTTCTTGGCCCTGTCACCTGTGACTGCTGATGCTGTTGTGGTGGCCGAGTACCTGTGCTGAGTTGGCTCAGCCTCTTTCTATGTACCTGCTGATGTGTCTTTGTCCTGCTGTGTATGAGATTCAAAATATTTCCAAAAGGTAAAATCACAATTACTGACTTTGGTTTAACAGTAATCGTATCAACTCTTCCCATACCTCTGATGAAGGAAACTGATGTTTCAAAATTGACCCCATGGTCTCATCAGCCTCTGTATATTTATAAAATTGAGGGGGCTCATCAAATAAATGTGTAATTTCACTCCTAATAAAAAATAAATTTTCTACTCTATTAAAGAGGATCTGCCCTGTTACTGGTCCTGCTTCTGTTGATGCACTGGTTGCCTCTGAAATCTGAGTTGCTGCAAAATTGTTTACTCTCTTAGCATATTTCTCATGTGAGAGTAACTTCCCTGATGGATCCAATGGTCTAGGAAGCCCCCTGTCCTGCAATGCCCTAAACCTGTTCTGGAATTTATTAATATCTGCTTGCATGTCCTGGGTTCTTCTTTCCAGGGTCTGAATCAGGTTTCTTAATGTCAGGACTCTTCTGATTAGTGAGATGGTCTCTGTCCTGTTTCCAATTCCCATTTTTATTAGCTGGGAGCTTGTCCTGTAGTTTAGCACGTCTATCATCCTAGTGGAAATCTCAGGCATACTGCCTAGAGATTCCCTTACCCTTTGTATCTCTTTGTGTGCTCTTCCAATGAGCGCTATTTGCTCATGTATGGCCTCAATATATTCCCACTGGTCTGTTATAGACTGGCCAATATTGCCCCAGATGACTCTTTTAAGCTCTGATGTAACTTTGTCCAATGTGAGCTCTTTTTCTAGCTCAGCAATCCTTTTCTTGAGGGCCTTTACCTCCCTCTCTCTCTCAGCCACATTCTGTTTTGATTTGTCATATTTTTCATTTATTTTTGCCAGATTGTCCTGGGCTTGGCTCAACTCAGACATCTGGGACTCCAAGACCTGAATTTCTTTCCTCACCTTCTGCATGTCCAGGCTTTCAGCCTGCTCTGTTGTTGGTGCTGAGGTAGTTGGTGCTGAAGTGTCTGGGGCTGCTTGCTGCACTTGTTGGTTGGGAGGGGCAGTGTCTTGAGGGGTTTCCTAAAAGTTTATTGTTTCTGGAGGTGGCTGTGAGGTTTTCCCTGCCTCCTTTTGCTGCAATGCTGCTTCTAATGTTGCTTCTGACTCCTGTAGCTTTTCCTGAGTTTGGATGAGCTCTTTGTATAGTGTCATCAGTAGAGAAGCTGCATCCTTTTCTTGCCTCTGTTGGGCAACCTCATCTGTTTGTGGGTGAAGAGTTGGTGGGATTTTAACTTCTTTTTTAATGCTGCCATATCAGCATCCCTTAGCCTGAGGACTTATTGCACAGCCTTAACATCTTTGGGATCATGCCCAAATTCTATTATGATTTCTTCCAGGGCTTTGATCCTGTTGTCCTTAGCTTGAGAGGAAGCCCTTTCCAACTCAAGTTGTGCAGCAATATTGTTCAGGCTATTTTGCAGCCTGTAGTTAACCAGGGTCTTGTCAGCCAATGTGGCATAAACCATCTCACCCATCTGTTTATGGAGCTCTATTTGATCCATTGGGTGGATGTCTTTTGATAGGACCTCCAAATTGGTCCTTATGTAGTCTGCAGCTGATTGTGGTTGCTGCACTGTTGGTGTGAAGTGGCTCATGACCATTTTCCCCTCCTGTGCATCAAATGCAGCCATGAGCCTTTGTTGGTTTGTTGGAGCCATGTTCAGCAGGTGATTGTAGAGTTGAATCTTTATTGGTTCACTCCTTCTCTTGATATCTTTGAACTGTTGCTTAATGCTTGTTTCTCCTCCCTTCCTCTGTCCTGAGGAGCTCACTTCTCCTAACGCTGCCCTGTCTTGCTCCTGTTGGAAGGAGTTGGTTGATGCTTCCATGCTTGGCATTTCTTCCTCAGAGAAGGGATTTAGTCTTTGCCTCTTCTCTGGTGATGTAGTAAGGGGATTTTCCCTTTCTCTTTTTCTTCTTACGTCCTCCCTTTGAGGTGTTTGGAGGACGGAGGAGTCAACCCTTGAATCCTGCCTTGGAGGTGCCATTGGTGTTGTCTGTTGCTGGGTGGCCATTGGGGCCTCTGCTGATTGCTCCCCCTGCACTTGTTGGTCCTTCTGTTGTTGTTCCTGTTGGGGTGGCTCCCTTGACCCTTTTGTGTTTGTGGCCCCTCCATATCTTTCTCCTTGCCCTTGCTCTGCGCCTGGTCTGTGGTTTGTTTTGCCTCTTGAGGTGCTGCAGATGATGAGGCCACTACTCTTATTTGAGGCTTTGGCAGAGTCAGTACCTATGAAGGAGATTCCAAGTCAGCCATTTTCAATAAATGCCTTCTGGCCCTTTCAACTAATTCTTCCTGAGTAATTGGCTCTTCTAGTGTGTTCCTTCTCCATTTTGGTTGATTGGCATGTCTTTCAATATAGGGCATGCTCACGTGTTCATTGCTGGAGAGCTTGTATTTCTCCCTTCTTAAAGATATGGACATGTTAGGGTCATAAGGCTTCCAAAGGAAGCTTTGCTTTAGGCCAAGGCCTTCTAGCTTCCTGTCAGCTTCTTTCCAGCCTTCCTTTTGTTTAAGACAAAGTGGCCTAATTGATTTCTTACTTTTAGTTGTGCCTTCTTGCCCCTGCCTGCAAAGTGCACCATATCGGCATTGCCAAATTGCCTGAAATATTCTAAGGCAAACAGTCTCATAGGCACATACTTGGGCAATCTGCATAGGCGCAACTCACACCCATATATTCTGATTACATTATAGTGTTGGTAAAAGTACCAATCCCCTATGCTGTATTCCTTGGATAGCTACAGAATCCTCTACATCTCATCAGTCAGTCTTGGAGGGGGTGAGGTTAAGAATAGAGAAATGGCTGGATGGATGGATAGGTCTATGAACTCAGAGTATGTGTATGGAAAGTATGTGCTGAGGTGAAACACTGAGGTCCAGTACACCACTGACCTTGGATTGCCTGCTGCATCAGTTCTCTTGATCTCAAAGGAGAACTTCTCATGCTGGTAGTACAGGATGAGGTGGTAAATCTAGGAGGTGTATCTGAACACCTTCTCTCTGGACAGGTTAAAAAATTTCTCATGCATCTTGTCTGAAATGTATGTAGCATAATCATAACAGATAGGAGTCTTGCCAGGGGAAAACATTGTCATCATCACTAGTACAGTTTCGTCAATAAACTCTAGTGACTTGAACCCCATTACTGAGCTAATCATGTATGCCAGGTCTACACCCAGTTGATTGAGCTAGCCATCAAAAATGGGAGGGTGCAGCACTGTGTCAAAGTTTGTAATGAATAGTTGATTTAGCTTCAGGATCTGTGCTTCTATTAATATCTTGACTCCTTGGTTGATCAAGTCCAGTAGGGACAAGGGGACCAATTTCTTCTGGGTCTTGAACTGCAGCATTTCCCTGATGGCCTCAGGGGTTATGTAGAATACTACTGCACCTGTAGGGTCAAGCACAACTCTCTGCATGGGGTCA
>APFE031422524.1:0-13249 GCA_000404065.3 Pinus taeda
AATATAAAAATTATTTAGATTTCTAATTTTTTATTTTTATGTTGGCTTACATTAGCTAAAATTTAACTTTGAGCACGGACATACTTACATATTGAGGTCATACTAGGCTGTATAATGCACCTCTCGGTGTAATAAATTCCTCGACCGGGGTGTGAAACAATTGGAGGCTCATTTGGGTTTGATTGATATGACAAAGAATTTATTGGTTCAGGATAGTGGGTGGCATCTCCCACACCCTCACACGCTTATTCACTGTGATAGCATGAAATGTCGTAGATCAAGGCAGATCCACGATGTGAAGGTTTGTAACCTTCGGTGCCTACAGTTAATTGGTTCAAGATAGTGGGTGGTATCTCCCACACCCTCACACGCTTATTCACTGTGATAGCACGAAATGTCGCAGATCAAGGCAGATCCACGATGTGAAGGTTGGTAACCTTTGGTGCCTACAGGTGGTGCGAGCGGAGGTGGAGTTAAGACCATCTGATTGATGTATAAACTCGGGTCCTCAGCTTCTTAGGGAGCCTAAGTTTTATGTTTACAGTTTTGTGGCGCCAGTAACATGAGAGGTTCACCCAGCTACTGTCTGTCTCAGTTTGAGGTTGGCGTATAAATTCTCGTATGTTATAATGCTATCTTTGTATCCTAGTTTGGGGACTGCTACTCATGATAGGCCTCGTCTCCGAAGGGGAAAGGAAACAATGGTTAAATTAGCAGTTTCTGTGACTGGAAATATTAGCCTTCTTGACTATGTAATGTGGATTTCTATCTTTTTTGGCAACATCCTTTCTCACATAAGTATGTTTACTGGTTTCCAGTTTTTTCTCATGATGTTTCTTCTGCATGTTGATAATTGAGTTCCCCATTTTAAGGTTGAATTGCCCAAACAAGTCCTGTGGAGAGTAAGGGTTCTAGTAAATTATCAGGGCCAAGTCTACAGACTTAGGGCTCAGGGGTACATGGGAGCCACCATTTTTATTCTCGTGGTACCTCCCACTCCCAGAGGGTTACTGTTTATATATGCTTGTTGGTTCGGGTGGTGGAATTATGAAGGGACGTAGTGTTGTCCAATGCTTCATATGTTTTTTTGGTCATACATTAAATTAATGCCTATCTTTTGTGTGGTTCTCTGTATAAATCATATTCCATGTCTTCCTATGTTGTATCCACTTCCAACCTCTATACAATGGGCTAGTTTATGAGCACAGGAGGGTGGAAGAAGAGTGAAGAAAGGGGTCCCGACCTTGGTTGATATGGTGAAGTCTCGGCCTTGTGTTGGAGTCTTGGGTCGAGGCGGAAGGGGTTGTAGACACGAGGAGGGAAAAGGAAAAGAAGTTGGTTCATATTCATGTCAGAATGCGTGACAGAGGATTGTGCAGTCGAGTACTACGTGATGGAGTACTGTGTGACAAAGTACTACGCGACAGAGTATTGTGTGATAGAGGACTGCATGGCACAGGGGTCAAAAAATGAATTCTAAGATTCTTCAGGCCACAGTTCAGGCATACTGCGAAGGGACCTCGACGTAGGTGAAACAATTGATCGCGACCTGGGAAGCATAGTTGAATTTGAAATCCAAGCTTGAACTGTCAACCGAAGATTGGGGGTAGCTAGACTCAGACCCTAGGTACACTCGCAGCAGTTGCACCCTATTTAGACACTCCGTCCATCTCTAATAGTTAATAAAATGCATAGTGGCCAAAGAAATGGATGTGACCACCAACACAACAACACAAAGTGAGATCGAGAAGGGCCTCCGAGACATTCAAAACGAGCTCCAACTTATTCAAATTTAGTTGCAGAATCAAAATACTCACCTAGGCCGTATTGAGTGGCATATCCAATGTCTACTACAATAAAAATTACCAGGATCAAGTGCTAAAGTACCTGCTCCAGTGGAATCATCAAATGATTAGTTGGTCGAAGTTATGCTTGTTAATTTTGGCTGTATATGTTGGATAGCATTTATGTTTTCAGTGTTATGCTTACTAGTTGGTTTCTAGACTATAAACCTTATAAGGATTGGTTAAATAGACTCAAACTATTTATGTTTTGGATGGCTTATAATGCAATTCAGTGGTCAACATAATTTGTTTCCCACTGGGCAGGTTCAGGCCACCAAACAACTTACATATTTGTAACTTTCCTAGTTTATAGATGAATGAATGAAAGGTATTGCTAAGCTTACAAAAAACAAAAAGTTGTAATTTTTTTTTTTTTTTTTGTGAGCCAATTTTTTCTATTAGATTCTCATAAAAAAAGTAGTACAAAAGATGTCTCTACAGCCCGGTACCTCATTCCAATCACACTTGTTGGCATTGGGGGCCAGAGTATGCCAAATATAGATGCTTACAAGCATTATTTCTACGAGGCTTAATAGCCATACATCACACAAAGGAGACAAAAAGAATAAAAATACTAACATCATCATGTCAAGGAGGGGGATGGGGAGGAAGTACAAGGGGAGAAACATAATAACCAACACATTCATGCATGTGGAAGTCAATGTGTTCAACTCAAGCTTCCATATCATGAAGGTGCTCATTAGTGCGACAATGGCGTTGTCGCAAGTTGTCCAGCTGTTCTAGAATCTCATGACTAAATTGAATTTCATTCATATATGAAACAAAATCATTATGGTCCTTATACATGTGTTCTCTAATGATATCCATGTTGGTCTGAATGCCTCTTAGTTGCTCCGTTATGGAGTCCAAGGAGGTTGGTACAACTACACGACCTCAAGAGTAGTCCAGAGTGCAAGCCACCTCACCTTCACTATCATAACCCCCGGTAAATTTCATAAAAAAGTTATTTACTATTTACCACAATAGGAAAATGCTATTTCTTGTTATGCTATGTTGAACTATAAATGGACCAAATATGTATATAAAGTCATTTTGAATTTTATGATTAATTGAAAAGGTATTATGCATGATGGTTTATATGGAATAAGAAAGAACGATGCTAAGAGAAAACCCACCCTAGGTAGTTGGACAGTTACAAGTGAGATAATTACTCACTTAAGCTCTCCACGTAACATTATGAAAACTTCCAAAGAAAATATCCAAGAGGGCAATGAGAACCTGAGGCAAAAAGGAGAGAGAAAAAAGACACATAGAGTGCAAGCTTAAAAGTGAAAAAAAACTTCAAAGTTGGTTAGCTAGTGGAGTTGGTTGAGAGTTGGATACTCAAATCTCTTAATAGGCTAAGTCTGGTAGTGATTAGATAGCCTGATTTATGTTCTATAAACTACTATGGGCGTGAGGTGATCTTAGGCGGAGAACGTGGTAGAAGGACTAGTCTCAAGGTTGGGTGGAGCATTGTTCATCTATGGCTGGAATTCGGAACAGACCGGGTTGATTAAAATTCCAGATAAGGACTTTTATTGGTTATGTAATGTTTCCTTTTAAGATGGATAGTGTCAATCTCTCTGTGAAGCAAAATCCCATATTCATGGTCATTTAGATTAAGAGGGTTGATACCGCAACTAAACATGCTATGGATTAAGGGCCATAGAACTGTGCATGATAAAAAAGTAAATTAAGTAATCTATGCAGTAAAAACAGGCCCTTTAGGGTCGACTGTTGTTTGACAATGAACCAAGGGAAATAAATATGTGGATGTAAAACATTTGAATAATAAATTGTTAAACCACGAGATGAGAATGTGGGACTAGGTAGGCCTTAGACCCCAGTAAGGGAAAAGATTAGTTTCAGAGTATAGCTCGTAACGAGGCAACTCAGAAGGAGTTCTTAACCCATAAGTTTTTTTTTTTTTTTTTTTTTTTTTTTACTGAATTAATGAAATTATAAATTCAAGTTGTTTGAAAAGAAAGAGAGGAAAACTTCATATTTTCCCATTGAAAAATTACTTGATAAATTAAGAAATTAATTAGTGATGAGTAAATGAATGAATAATAATATAAATTTTTTAAATGATGATTTTTATATTTAAGATTTAATTGAAAAATAAAAATATTATTTATTATGTTTGAATAATTATTGGTTTTTACTTTTTTGAGTTTAAACTTTTGTGATTTATATTGTTTTTGACACATGGTTAATTTTCGAGAATCAACAATCATTAGTGGTTTGGTGGAAGTGTGTTCAGACCAATTAATGTGGTTTTTATTTTTTTAAATAAAAAAATTATATGGTAACCAAATGTAACATGCAGTTTATGTAGAAGATTAAAGTTAAATTCTAATAAGCAAATGATCTTATTAGGGTAGTCTTTATATTAAAAACTATGTGAATTAAAACTATCTTTTAGTGTTAGAATTGATCTAAAATTGTTTTTAATTAGTTAAGATGAGCTATAAATAAATAAAACACAATTACTCTCATTTATTATATTGAATAATCAAATTATATTCACATGTAATAATGTTGCTATATATTATAATATTAATTAACCTAAAATTATTCATAACTACCCTAATAAGAGCACATAATCTTATTAGGGTAGTCTTAATATTAAAAGCTATGTGAATTAAAACTATCTTTTAGTGTTAGAATTGATCTAAAATTGTTTTTAATTAGTTAAGATAAGTTATAAATAAATAAAACACAATTACTCTCATTTATTATATTGAATAATCAAATTATATTCACATGTAATGATGTTGCTATATATTATAATATTGATTAACCTAAAGTTATTTTTAATTGACTCAACAGAGCTAAGAAATAAAAAACACAAAATTAAGCTCTCATTAAAATATTCAAGAATCAAAAACTATATTCAATGTAATAGTGTTTTGTTATATATTATACTAATAGTGTTTGGTTATATATTAAATAATTATAGTTAAATATATTAATAAATATCAAAGACATTAATTATTAAACAGTTAAATTAATTTTTAATTTTCGGTATAATATAAATTTTTCATTAAATAAATATCTAAAATATTAATTTTGTTCATTCATTAATAAAGAATATATAACAATAGTCTAATATCAAATCAGTTTTTAATAATAATTTTTATATTTAAACTTAAAGAAAGTAGAAATGAAATTGTATTGCGTATTTGGTTTTAATAAGTTAATGATTTTTCCAGAATCATTGAATTGCAAGATTGGATAAAGTGAATTTCACAAGATTAAGAATAGGATAAGTTTTGAATTGCAAGATTGGATAAAGTGAATTTCACAAGATTAAGAATAGGATAAGTTTAGAAGAAATGTCTCATCTCACATTTTTTATATTTTAAATTTATGTAAAATAAATATATACAGATTTATAATTATAATAAATATTTATATTTTAAAATTTGTAAAATTAGTTTGGATTTATTTAATTTTGGATTTATTCTCTAGTTTAAAATTTGTAAAATTAGTTTGGATTTATTTAATTTTGGATCTATTATGTGTTGAGAGGGATGAAATTCATTGATGTGCAATTTTTTTTTTGGAGTGTAGAATTTGAGGAAATGTTTGCACCTCGAGGAATTTGATCCCTCTCGGCGCATGACAGATCTGGAGTTATATGGATCTAGGTTGGTTCTAGCTGAGGTAAACAATGTCATATTTTCAGATTGTCATTATTATGTATATATTTGAGATAAACTTCATACTTTGAAATTTACATTATGTTTTCTTTGCCTGACATGACCATATAATTTTGTTCCTTAATTTAGTCTATGTTTCTTGTCTTGAATGGTTTGTACGCCTATGTTTGGATGTTTTGAGTGGTTTGTATGTGTCTGTGTTTATAGATGGTTTGAGTGCTTTGTGTGTTTAAATGTTTAGATTTGGATGGTAAGATTTGTATATGTTACAGTTTTAATGTTATATTTCTACATGTGTATATAATTGTCTATTAGTAATTAGTTGGAGATGAAGAAGGAAGACAATCTTGTCAATAACTTGTAGGAGGATTGATATTGCACATCTATTTCATTTAGTTTTGGTATTACAATTTTTGACAACTAATTAATTCCTAATAGTGTCCCTATTACTAAATATAATTTGAAAAGTAGGCATAATTTTTAAATTTGTTCAGTTATATCAATCTATTGAGACAATAGATATTGTTAATAACTTCAATTATGAAAAATGATGAAATAAAAATTTTGAATGCAGAATGACAATGTAATAGTGTTGAATGGCAAAAAATGTGAATAATAAGAATGTAGTCAATTACAAATAGTCTTCATTGTGATCAATCTCAACTATCTTCTACTATTCTTGTTGTCATACCTGTTAGTTTTGCCATATTTTCATATCAATTATATGAAAAGTACAAGTGAAATCATAAACCATTCAAATCTTTAGCTCGGGTTATTGTAGTAAACATCTTACCTTTTCTCTCTTGCTCTCCAATATTAATAGGTTGAATTAATATAACATAACAATCAAGGCACATATTATCTTTGTAGTTCAACTGAAAGTAGCGAGTGGTCTGCGCTCTGCAACGCGGCAGCCCTGCCCGACTGAACCCGCGCCCTCGTCCCAGCCCCCAGGCTCTGCCTGGTTGGGCCTCCTCTGCTGCCTTGCTCCGCGCCTCCTGCGCTGACTCCGCCCTCGGGGTCCCCCTCCCTGGCAGCGCTGTCCTCCTGATCTGCACTGCGGGCCTGCAATGGCAGGATCCGCTTCCCCCCCTCCGCTTCCTGAATCCCCTGAGGAATCTTTCGCAGCCCTCCTCTCTAACCATTCAGAAGCCAGATCCCGTCCCTCCCAGTCAAAGTTCATCAAGAAGCTCGAAGAAATTCCTGAAGTAAATCTGCCCCCTTCTTTGCCCAGAAAATCGGCAATAACGCTGTCTGAAAGAGGACTAGTTGGTCAGTTCACTGGCCTCTGGCCCTCTCCAAGGACGGTCCAAAAATGGGTGGAGCGTAACTGGAGCACAATGATTCAAGGGAAGATAGCCATCCGTTTCTGCGGGCGTGGTTACTACACCTTCCTCTTCGAAACGAAGGAAGACAAGCACCTCATCTTTCGAAACGGGCCTTATTTCATGGACACAAGAGGTTTATATCTGAATCGCTGGACCCCGGATTTTGATCCGGAGATGGACATCCCCAGCGCGGTCCCTGTTTGGGTGCGCCTCCCGCACCTGCCCTTGCATTGCTGGGGGGACGAATCGGTCAAAGCAATCGGTAATGCTATGGGAAAATATATTGACAGATCGGAACCAAAGGAAAACATGCATGCGTGCGCCAGGATCTGCGTTGAAGTCGATCTTGGAAAAGGACTGCCGGAAGCTGTAAAGCTAAGAGTGGATCAATGGCTGCACATTCAACAGCTGGACTACGAACAACTACCCTTCAAGTGCAAGGTATGTCATGAATACGGCCATTTTGCTAATAGATGCAGTAAACTGAAAGAAAATGAAGCCACACACCACGAGGAAAACTCTGAAGGATCTTGGGAACAAGTAAAAAGGAAAAAGTCTTCTTCGAATCCGGGCAATAATTCCACAGCCCATCCATCATCTAAACAACCCCCTCCCCCTCCTCCTCCCCTCCCCCTTCTTCCAACCCTTTCGAAACCCTATCTGCAGAAGCCCCGGCCTCTCCCCCTCACTCCCCTCTCCATGCCTCTCCCTGCTCTAGTCCTCCTCCCTCCCCCCGCCCCACCGTTGAAAGAATTCTTACAAGGAACAAAGCCAAGGAAGCCCCCCAGCCATCTGATCCCCCAAGAAAAGCCGGACGAAAATCAAACAGAGAGTTAAGAGATGAAACAGCAGCAAAGGAAATGGCAACAGGCACCCAGTAACCAATGGATTCCTTCTTAGGCAAGCTCAAAGGAAGTGGCGAGAAAGCCAAGGAGAAGTCAGGAACCCACCTCAATACTGGTAAATAATGAATATAGTCTCTTGGAACTGTAGGGGGCTCGGCTCACCTGTAAAGCTAAATGCAATAAAGGATCTCATTAACCAGGAAAAGCCTGATATCCTCCTAATCCAGGAGACTAAAACTACCGAGCAAGACTTTCTCCTTCAAACCCAAAGATTCAGAAACTATCAAGGCATCTCAAAAGGTTCATCAGGAGCTTCAGGAGGTATCGGAACCTTATGGAATACAAACAAATAGGAATTAACCAGCTCCCAGCTTTGTAATTGGTGGATCCGAACAGATCTAAAGAGCAAAAGCACCAGGGAATCTTTCCACATCTACAACATTTATTCTCCTAATCATTACAGAGACAAAGAAAGTTGCTGGAACACCCTAGAAATGGACCTCAGTATCACTCACAACAGTGGGGTAATCCTAGGAGGAGACCTGAATCTTATAAGGCAGATAGATGAAAAGTATGGGGGGATTTTCCATGCTGATCAGTTCAGAGACAAGTTGGAATCCATCATACAGCAATTCAAACTGATCGACCCACCCCTAACTTATGGGAAATACACATGGACAAATAGAAGAGCAGGAATCCACAACATAAAGGAGAGGTTAGACAGGTTACTCGTACAGGAAAGAGTAGCAGAAAATTATCAAACAATCAGAAGCCACATAGTTCATGGCACAGCATCGGACCACAAGGCCGTGGTTCTCTCCATGGACAAAGGATCAAATTTCGGCCCTCTTCCGTTTAAATATAACAGATCTTGGGACAACCATGAGGCTTTCCGCACCTTGGTAAGGGAACAGTGGTTGACAGAAGTTATTGGCTCCCCCCATTTCGTTTGGGAATCAAAGCTAAAACACCTCAGGACTGCCATAAAGCAATGGGCTAGGGAAAACGCAATTGCTGAGATGAAAAAAAAAACCGAGCTACATCTGGAAATGGAACGATGGCACAAAGAAAAAGAGCAGATGCAATACACAGCAGAGGATCTAAACAAGGAAAAAGAGCTGTACAAAGAGCATTACCGGCAAAATCGCATGGAGGAGGAAGAACAAAGAATAAAATCACGCTGTCTCTGGCTAAAAGCTGGGGATAAAAATACCTCATTCTTCTACAATAATGTCAAGATTAGAAGAGCAATTAACCAGATAAACAGAATAGAAGTCGATGGGAGAGAACTCAGGGACCAAGAAGCCATAAAAAACGCAGCTCATGCGCACTTCAAAGCCCTCCTCTCGGCGAACCAGCACCATGACAGCGATGACTTCCTAAGTATAATTGAAAGCAAGATAACAGAGGAACACAATAACAAGCTGGAGCAAGAACCTACAGCAGAAGAAATACAAGAAGCTATCTTTGGCATGCAGCAGGACAAGGTCCCCGGGCCGGATGGTTTCACCGTTGCATTTTACAAACATCATTGGGACATTATAAAGAAGGACTTTGTAAGAATGGTTAAAAATGCATTTAGAAAACATAAACTGGGGGACAATACAAAGTCTTCTCATATAGCCCTGATCCCCAAGGAAGCCGACCCCAAATCCTTTGATAGATTTCGGCCCATCTCGCTTTGTAACGTCTCTTACAAAACCATTACAAAAATAATAGCAAACATGATAAAGAATCTTCTTCCTCTCATAATCTCAGAGAACCAGGGAGGGTTTGTCCCAAAGAGGCAGATCATAGATAATGTCATTTTAGTGCAGGAGGCAATTCACAGCAGTTACAACAGAGGGGAGCGTGGAATGATTATCAAACTGGACATGGCCAACGCTTTCGATCGAGTAGACCACTCCTTCCTTTGCGCGGTTCTTAAGAAATTTGGTTTTTCTTCTAACTTTATCAGCTTGATCAGAGCATTGACTCCTGGACCGCCCCTCTGATCAATGACAGGCCCAGCACTTCCTTCAGAAGCTCCAGAGGCCTGAGACAGGGCTGCCCCCTTTCCCCCTTCCTTTTCATTATCATGGCGGAGTCTCTCAGCCTCCACCTAGAAAATCTGCGCAATAAGAAAGAAATTACAGGCATCCGTATTGAGAGAGGGATAAAGGAAGTAAACCATTCATTGTTTGTAGACGATACCTTATTAATTGGGGGTGCATCCAGTCTAATGGCCAGGAGATTTAAAAAGATTCTGGATGCTTTTCTTCAAGTCTCGGGAGGAAAATTGAATAACAGAAAGTGCAAGCTCTACACTTGGAATGCGCCTCTTCAGATCCAGCAAAGAATCTCCCAAATCTTGCAGATCCCTCTCCAAAACAAATGGAATTCTTTCACTTATCTGGGCCTGCCGCTGGCAAAGGAACATATTAAAGCAGAAGTATGGACAAACCACATTGAAAAAATGAGAGGACACCTCCAAAACTGGGGAGTCTCTTGGCTCAACCTAGCTGGCAGATCAATCCTCATAAAGGCCGTCCTCTCTGGACTCCCAATATACCAATACGCAATCATTATGGCCCCTGCTAGTATCCACAAACACATGGAGCTCATAATGAGAAGTTTTCTCTGGCAAGGAGGCAAACAAGACTCAAAAAAATTCAATCTTGTTAGCTGGGACCAAGTTACCCTTCCTTACGAAAAAGGTGGCCTATCTATTAAAATTCCAAGTCTCTCCAACCAGGCGTTGGGGCTCAAGCTGATCTGGAGGATGCTCACAGGAACTGGCTCATGGTGGGTGGAAGCAATCAAAAGGAAGTATCTTAGAGGCCCAAATTCCAATATCCTCAAGGATCCAATAGCAGACAGGCCCTGCACTCCGATGTGGCGCCTAGTGAAGAAAGTTCTGCCACACTTCAAGGAAAATGTCTCCAAGCTCCCAGGTAATGGTCAAAGTATTAATATTTGGACTGACAGAATCTTGAACTCCAATCCAAGAACCCTCCTCCAAGAGCTTCGACCTCTTCAAATTTGGATGGAGGAGAGACACATAAACACCATGCATGACATATCCTTATGGAATCAAAACAGATGGCAGGCCTGGAAAGACTTGAACCTACCTCCGGACTTAAAAGCTTTGTGGCAAAATCTGAAGCTCTCATTATCTGGATTAGCCCCAACAAACAAGGACAAAGAGGACAGATATATCTGGGACTCGGGGGGAGGCTCCTTCACGGTTAAAGAAGGATATAAATCCCTTCAAAACTTAAACCCCATTGCCAATTGGAACCTTTACTCAGCTGCCTGGAAGACAGAATGTCTCCCAAAGGTAAAGCACTTCAATTGGACTCTTTTAAAAGGAAGAATCCTCACAGCGGAGAACCTGAAAAAGAGGGGGATACAAGGACCTTCGATTTGCAGCTTCTGTTGGGCAGAGGAAGAGTCCCTACAGCACTCCTTCCTTCTTTGCTCATTCGCTCAAGGCTGCTGGACCAGCATAACGAGACCCTTAGACATCAGAGGACCCCCTGACCAGATGCATAACCTTCAGAAGAATTGGAAAAGAGCCTATCATACTCTTTGAAGGGCAAAAATAATATTACAAGAATCTGGAAGTGCATCCCAGCCACACTATGCTGGAATCTTTGGCTTGCAAGGAATAAATATGTTTTCAAAAATAAAAGGCCTAACATGGACAACGTACTAGCCAAAACCATAGCAAACATCTCGGAGGTCGTAAGTGCAAATTACATAGCACCCCCAAACCAACTCAGCTGGGCACAAGAGGAACGGGATTGGTACAACAATTTCAATGTGAACCATGCTCAGCAACCTTCAACACAGAAGAAAGCCATTCAGAAAAAGGCCAACTAGAAACTCAAGGGAACCAAGGATGAAATAAGGCAGTGGATAAGCAAGCAAGACCGCCCACTTCTGTTCTTTGACGGAGCATCGAAGAACAATCCCGGAGCTGCGGGAGCAGGAGGAATAATCAAAGACAAAGAAGGAAAAATCATCTGCAGTTATGAATGGGGATTGGGAACGACTTCGAACAACGCAGCTGAAGCATACAGTCTCCTCCTCGGCACCACAATCCTCTCCAACTGGCATATAAAGAACCCAATTATATTCGGGGACTCGGCTATCATAATCTCTGCAATGATCAAGGACAAAGATTTTAATAAAGAAGGCCTCAACAACATCAGAAAGCGGATCACAAAAAACATCCGAAGTTTGGGGGAGGTCACCTTCAGACATGTGTTGAGGGAGCATAACGCAGAAGCAGACTCCATCGCTAACAAGGCAGTAAATAGACAACAGGGACAGGTAAGAGAAAATGAGACAATCTATGATAAAGACATTCCCTAATCTGTCAAAAAGACTTTTAGGCCATCAGGAATGTCCCCCAGAGTATTATCGGATCAATATCTACCCCTTCAGCAAGTATGTGGAAGATCACCACATCCCTCACACTCTGTCATCTTTCTCGAGTCCAGCCTTGTTCGTGATCTCCCCATAGGCTCGATTGGAAATCCATCATTCTATTCGCCCCTTTTCCAGTCTGCGATCCATCATTCTGTTATTTTTTAATACTGACAGTGCTCCTTCCCTTCTCATTCCTGCTCCTTTGAGCGTTCTTCTCTCTCAGCCCCATTGTGTAGTTGGCCAGGGGAGTGAGACTCTCCGTTGCGCGCCCAGATTTTTGAGCTCCAGCGCCTCCTCTAAGACTTTGGGAGCTCTGTACCCCTCCCCTGCCGTCCTCAGGCTTAATTCATGGTCTATCTTAAATCTATGTTTTCTAAACAGCCCCTTTCGAGTCACGTCAGCAAACCCCAACGAGCAATCCAGGAGAGCACAGCGCAACAAGGAAGTCCATCGGCCTGGGATTAATACTTGCACTCGGTGTAAAGGTTATGAGTTCTGGATTGCCCCCTTTTTTAATCATCACAAAAAGCTGAGGAGGGATTCTGAAGCAGGCCAAGCAGAGAAAGGAAATCGAGGTACTCAAGGTGAAGTGTCAACCTCTGGAGGAGGCTACCGACCTTATCAAGCAACTCAAGGACAGCATGCAGGCAGTGGCATCCACCGAGGCAAGTCGAAAAGAGGATCAAAGAGATGAACAGAGGAAAGATGAAGAAAACCGGTTCTGATGTTAGTTAAATGAACAGTAAAGTAAAGCTCATAGATGGATTGTTTGTAAAACAGTACAGTAGGTATCTTTTTCAGCATTTTCTTTTCAAATTAATCTCACAGAAGTCACGGGCTGCATCCCGATTTTGGACCTCATTCGGGATTGCTATCCTCGAATCCTATGTAACAGTTTTAGCGCGCACAGTTTTTTAAATATATGAGTACCCGACTTTGTGAAAAAAAAAAAATGCTGTAATTTCGTAGTCAACCTGGGCCATTCATTAGGAAGACATCTACTGGTATAAGTTATGTTTAATTTAGGTTTTTTTGCCCTAGAAGGCAACCCATTGTTGTTTATGAGGGAATTGCATTATGTCTATGTAGATCTGTATTCTGAGTGAGAAAGAGAGAGGAGATTGTGTGAGAGCGAAGAGGAAATTACA